>PRKT01000185.1:715078-741733 GCA_003671525.1 Saccostrea glomerata
CTTGCTTCAGATGCTGAATCTGACCTACTTTTTGTGGATGAGTAAAAATGTTAGTTTTTGATGCATGTTTCATTTCCAATTAACTATGAGCCCTATAATGAGCAAACTTGCATGGACGATAAATCTTAGGATGCAAACTAATGGACTTGCTTCGGATGCTGAATTCGACATGCATTTTTCAGATAATAGACCAGGTAAAAGTTATGAGTGCAAGTCTAATACCAAAAAACTATAAGGCTTACATAACATTGTATAAACCAAACTTGCACAAACGTTGCATCAAGAGATGAAAACTCTCAAATTTGCTTCAGATTCTGGATTTTAATTACATTTTCATGAAGAAGAACTAGTTTAAATTTTTTATGTAGGTCTATTCAAAGTATCAGATCAAAATTGCTTAAATATTTTCATTTTTGGAATGTACACTTTTTGTTGGTTAATTGTGTGACTTTGCCTTACTTAAAGACAACATTCGTTGAGGTGAGCTCTGTAATCTCTGATTACCTATGTTTATACCTATAATTTCTTAATTTTGTTTAATTTTAATAATTAAGCGAAAAAAGTTGCATTAAAACAGTAAATACGCTTCATTTTACTATGATGCGCGAAATGTTGCGCAATGGAAACTATAGTCGGCCCCCTTAATATAAGTAGAAAATGCCTTTTAATAACAATGAAAATATTGAAATACACGTACATATCACCATACAATTAAAAATATGGCAATACGAAATTTCTGGCCAATACTTACCAAATGCTGAACAAAAATGAATCAGAATTTTCTACTCATGAATTAGGTATTTCAGAATTTCAGAAACTATGAAAGATATTTAATCATTTAAAAAAGTTATTAGCAATGCATGGAAAAATTTTATAGCAGTATGATTATAAAGGTAAAAAAGAATTGGACTTCAAGATAATGTTTTTTTAAAAAATGAATATCAAATATTCAGAATATACTTAATTGGATATTTTTGTCGAAGATAGCAAACTGCAAATATATTACTAGAAAGGCTGTTGCTATGTTGTTTTTTTCAACTGTTTGGGAAATTTTATTCTAACAAACTTATAATAAACTATCAAATATTTACAGAATTCTGAGTTTGAGATTGCTGACAGCCAAGATGTGACAGTTGATGAAGACTATCCTAGAAGTAAGAAGAAAGCAAGTGATGTTTCTAAGGCCATCATGGTTTAATGAGAGCCTATACCATTAGTAAAACATGACGAGAGAGATAAACCCCTGAACATTGAATGTATATATTTAAGAATTTATGAAAAATTGAATCATTTCTTTAATTTTTTACATACTTGCCAGCTAGATTATTGTGCAAAGTCTTTATAGGAAACTTTGACTAAAACTTCATTGCCTTGGTTAATGTTTATAATGGATATTTATCTTCTTAAGCACTGATCACAACCCAGGATGATCAAGGTTTCAATGTATTGATTAACAAATGCTTTTCAGTTTGGTCATATTGTCTTTTTTTCCCTTTGTTTACAAGAAGTTTTAATATCTAATTGCTCATGATATAAAATATTTGGAATAATAATACATGTACAATAATGATGATTCAAACAATTTTAACTGTGTTATTGTTGTAATGTGTTGTATTTTTTGTTTGAAAGTTTTGCTATGGAAATCTTGAAATTATTGAAAAGTGAGGATTTTATGCTTGTCTCAAGAATTATAATTGTGTTGTATATTCTTTTTTCCTCTGTTATACTTGCAAGTGTGAGTACTTTGTTGATTTTAGTTTTATTTGTTGTTAGATCATACACTGTCTAGATAACAGAGTAGTAGTTTTTATTGTTGATTATTTTTTGGTACTATACAATCAATAAAAATTGTTGTTAAAAAAGTAAATTTTATTTTTTGTATTGCCTCATGTGAGTAGCTTTTGATAAGAATAATTTAAATGTCCCCAGAGTATACAAATATTGATGCTTTTTAGGTCAGTACTTGATTTAGCCACCTGAGGAGTACACTTTTTACTACGCTCAAAGGTCGAGTTACATATAAATGTCAAAGGGGGCTAAATCATGGCATTGATTGTGAAACACTGATGCCACTTAATGACAGATTTTGGTGAAAGCTGAAGCTTCTCCACAAGCCAAACTCCACAGGCTAGGGATGAAAAACATTGTTACCAAAAGGAATGACTTGTCCAATGGAATATACTGAAATATAAAATTTCAAACACTATTAACCATTAAAAAAGTTAAGAACAAAGTTAAAGTTTTTAATATGTGGGTCAAACTGCAAGGTCAAAGGGTCAAATTAAAGGTACCCAGAAGAAGACCTTGTCATAAGAAATACACGTGTGAAATATCAAATCCCTGGCACAAACTGTTCAAAAGTCATGGCCAAGGTTGTATTTTTTCAAAAGTAGGTCAAAATTGTTGGTATCCAAATGAAGACCTTGTCACATGGAATACATCTGTATGACTTTGAAGGCCCTTGTTCTAATTGATCAAAAGTTATGTGCAAGGTTAAAGTTTTTAAAAACTGTGTCAAAGGTCAAGGTAATTTTTTTTTTATATCCATGAAAGTTCTGTCAATTAATACACGTGTGCCCTAGCACCAACTGTTCAGAAGTTATGGTTAAGGTTAAGGTCATCTTTGTTAGCAAGGATAGATTCAAGTTTGGTATTTTTGTAAAAGTGGGTCAAATTCCAAGGTCAAAAAGTCAAAAATGGCGATACCCAAGGAAAAGGCTTGTCACAGGGAATACACCTGTGAAATATGAAAGCCATTGCCCTACCCAGTCAAAAGTTATAGGCAAGGTTTTTAAGTTTTTGCAGACAAATAGATAAAAAGACGAATGAACAGAGCAAAAACTATATACCCCGTACTCTTCGATTACGGGAGCATAATAAGATATAATTACCCATTCAAAAATCTTTTTAAAGGAAAATATTAGTAAGATCTACATGTATAAGTACATAAATATATTCTTAATGCATCTGACTTCAACTTTTGTTGTCCTCTTCCCCTTATTTATGTCACAATATACCATAATCACATGGAGTCTCTATGGTTATTGGATACAGAAAAGCATTTTCTACTTACAACAATTTCTAAAACGAGGGAGGCTATTAACAAATAAGCTGGTAATACAAGAATATCAATAATCTAGTTCATCAAAGTCAATATTTTGCATATGGCCGAAACAATGAATTTGTTTGTAAATACTATCCGTTGAACGGTCGAATGTTGACTTACTTAGTCATATAAATAAACTGATGTCTTTATTTTCACTCTACATGTACACTGTGTACAGATTTTTTTTATTAAACGATATAAACAAGGTACTCGGCACTTTGGAACGCTTACTCCTCCATGGCAACTAATCCAACTGCTCTGCTTCTGAGGACCTCATAGCCTCTGCTCAATATTTATATAGCTGAAATGGTCCTTCGAGTCACTGTTTTTTTTCACATTTCATAAGGTCATGAGTTTAAATGATTTGTTTGAATTAATGTGAATATGTCTTGTTTTACAATCTAGGTATTCAGATTATTGACCTTATCTGGTTCAGATCACACTTAACCGGTATCAAACTAGATACTGAATACTCCGTAAAGTCGCTGAGTGCGGATTCAGCCAAAGTTCAGATTACTGTCCTTACGACCCCAATACATTAACGTACCAAGAAAGCATGGTATATTATTTACATACCATATATCACTTCCCGTTTATGTAACACAACACAAGTTTTATAAATAATTTAATTTTATTTAGATATTGTTAAAATTCGTTCAAATACAACTTCTGGGGTATTTTTCCTTCCGTTTTGTATTTCTTTGCTTTTGATTTTTTTTTTTTTTTTGGAATTATTTACTCTTGCACTTCACAGCTTATCTTGCATCATGCAAAACTGATGAGTTTCGGTAAAAAAGAACGACTAGTCACCTTTCAAAAGTCTTATTGGAATTTTATACTTAAAGGCCTACTTGATATATTTTGCATCGGTATTTGAAAGAATATATAAACCTGTGTGCCCAAGATACACGTATTTCACAAATATGCCGCATCATTTATTTTTTGCAAAGGCATCATCTGATTCAATGTCTGTCCTCCTTTTTGGTTTTAACAAATTCAATAGCAAGAATGAACTCTATGAACATGAAATATCACATATTTTAAACACTTCCTGCATAGCATTATTTTTCGAGAATGAAAGAAAAATGAAGAATGAATTTTTTTTTACACTCTTTAGATAAAATGTTTTTTAAGCTTTATATCTTTAACTCCAAATATGGTAGAAGTACCACATGTAAGCTGTTTCATAGACCCCTATAAATATTATTAACTATTTAGGCACTTTTACATACAGAAGCAATTAAGGAAAAATAAAAAATAATGAAATCAACGAATTATCTTTGTTCTCTAATGCAGGTACGATTTCAATTAAAGCAAACAAAAATTTACGTAATCCGAATTCGTTATTATTTTCTTTTCTCGCAGAATTGCAACGATGTTATTGCTTAAAAACCAGTTTACCCAATAAATATATGAATATTAATTCAGTATTTAATTTATTCCAAATATGGAAGATTAACTGCGTTTTTATTGCACGTGACTATATTTACAAATAATCAAGAGGTCCAAATCGCAAATCTGGTGCAATCATTATCCACAGAACACACGATCTGTTTAAACATTTCATAGTACTATGTAAGTTATCACTGAGTAGACATGCTCGGTGGTACAGAAGTTTATCCCCACACCGACGCAGATGTCGCGGATAAACACCGTTATCTGTCGCTCTGATTATGAATGAGAGCGCGAAGATGACACCGCGAGGACAATATTTGTACAACTTAACTCGAGAAACTTTGTCAACAGCGGATGCCAAGCATGCCTTCTGCTTTTATGCAACGTAACGCGATTACGTCACCATCATCATATACTATAAAACCTCTCAATCCAGACAGTACAAGCAGATTGGTGACAACAACTAACTGTAATACAGCAATACCTCCTGAACAATTTAAAGGTGGGTACAATTAAAAGATCTATCTAGAGTGCCCTTTTTTAAAAATTGATATTCATTTACAGTATTTATTTATTAAATATTAATCTTTATTTTCAATTACATTGATTTTGGAAAGCTTTGGTTGTTGCTGGCTTAAAAAGGATATATTATTTTTTACAGATACAAATTTAAAATGCAGAACGTAGACAGATTATGGATTTTTTCGAATACTGCGAAGAAGATATACCAGACCAATGTTCTAGGAGAGACTTTGCACTCCATTGATGTTGATCCCGAATGGCAAATAGCAGGAATCTGCGTTACCCGCGAAGAGGAACTTCTCGTCTGCTGTAAGGGCGACCAGACGATCAAGAAATGCACAAAAAGTGGATCCGTTATTGACTTGATTAATATGGCTCCTTTAAAACCAATTTCTATCTGCACTTCATGGTCAACAGGAGAAATTCTGGTTGGGGCTATAGATGGTTCCATTTCTGATGAAGATGCTTTCACCTCCTCAACAGGGCGAAGGGTTGTTTTCAAATACACAAAATCAGGTGAAAAGACGGTTGAAATACAGTTCGAGTCCCCTGGCGTGCCTCTCTTTACCGTCCCATGGAAACTTCAAGTGGGAACAAATGGAGACATTGCCGTCTGCAACATGAAAAGTGAAAAAGAAGGAGAAATTGTCCTTCTCGATAAATATGGTCGTCTGAAGTTCCGATATCGCGGTAATGAATCAAATATGGACGAAAAGACCGCGAAGTTTTGTCCTGTTGGACTTTGTTTTGATGACAAAAGTAACGTTGTGGTGAGTGAGGCCCATTCATACTCCGTGCAGCTGATAGACACTGAGGGGAAGTATCAGGGTACCCTCTACAGAAACAGACGCTACCCTCCCACCGATATCGTGAGGGGCTGTAATGGAGATCTGATGGTCGGGTGCTCTCAAGGCAAAGTACACATCCTGAAAAGTAACTGATCTGAATACAATGTCATCATAAAGATATTCATGTACTGTTGTAATTTTTTCTTGTTTATATGTTCTTTTTATATGAATTTACTTTCTACTTTTGTTTGTGTTTGCTCATTATTAATAAATTGATAATAAAATCCATTTGTCTTTTTTTCTGCGTGGTCTGGTGCGACTACTTCAACCAAGGAGAATAGAATAGATTTTATTACTAGTACCAAATCAGGGCCCATTGGGCATAAACATATAACATATTATATATATAATTACATATAAACATGATAAAGTAATAGACAGAATACAACATATGATGATGAAGAGCAATTCTTCTATCAAGAATATATATAGGTGGCATTATATATGATTCTTTGGTACCAAACAACCCTGTCTGATAGGTTGTTGCAGACTTTTAATTTAACAATTTCGTTAACCCAGAGACCTAGCTGGGATAAAACATCCTACAAAGACTATAAACATAATGTTCAGTCGATTTTGCAGAGACACAGTTCTAAGTCTACAGGTACAAGAATATACAATTATTACTGTTTTACTACACATACGTATGGCACGCCAAATTCACAAAAATGAGATAAACCTAGTTTCACAATTGATAAACTAGGTTTATCGACTGTAAACTATAGTTAACGATTCGTCAAGTATAGTTTTCATCTGTAAAACTATATTTAACGGTTGTTAACTATAGTTTACAAATGATAATCTAAGTTTATCTGTCTGTAATAAAACGTTAACAATAGATTTTGTTAATAAACATAGATTCACGTCTGTAAACTATAATTTACGATCGTTAACTATAGTAAAGAGTTGTAAACCATAGTTTACAAATCGTGAAACTATATTTATCAAATCGTTAACGATTTGTAAACTATAGTTTACAAATCGTGAAACTGTATATATCAGATAATCTATGTTTTGCAATCGCAAATGATTGTTTTCGGTGTTAAGTATAGTTTACGGTTGTGAAACATAGATTATCACGTTAACTATGGTTTACAGATGTATAATATAGATTAACGTTGACATTAACTATAGTTTACAGTCTGTAAACTATAGTTAACAACCGATAAACCTAGTTTATCGACTGTGAAACTATGTTTGACTCATTTTTGTGAATTTGGCGTGCCATACATACGTATACTTACATGAATCTTAATATGAAGGGATAAAACTCATTTAAATTTATGTTAAAAAATTTTTAATGTAAAAAATCACAGCGTTGAAATGTCATAGTAGTATAAAAAAAAATCACATAGAAATCTTCACGTATATACAGATGTTTTCACTTATTAGTCGTACATTCAGTGATGTCTGAATTTAGTCATGAGATCATGGTCTATTTGTGCACAAATTGACATTTTACTGTACTGAATATTATAGAAAATATGAAGTACCATAACTGATTACTTCAAAAACATATATGTAAGCAGCTTAAAAAAACAAAGTCCTGTGCGATATAAATATTTTGAGGTTACAGTATCGTACAACAAGAGGATGAAGAGGATGAGGCCATATTTCTAACATTGCTTCCACCAGCATCTTCCAGCCCTTCGATTCTTCTTCTTTCTTGCATGATTATATTCATGGCAAAGAGCAAAATCTGCAGACGTTCCTTATAAAATTCCATTGGAATGTAGTAGTTCTTTAGCAGAAAAATGGCCTTGAATACCATGACCTTTTTGACCTGTCTTTGCTGGTCCCCAATTATCAAAGAGTCAATGACCAGCATACGCTGTGTAACCTGACTCATTTCAAAGAATCCGTTTTCGTACTCTCCACACATATTCTCATCATGGAATATGCACTTATTGTTCAGCTCATCAGGAGAAAAAAGCCAGCATAAATACAACAGTTTATCTATGTCCGTCTCTGAAAGAAGAAAGAAACGAGGGTAGTCTCGAAGTTTTGCGTTGGAATCATCTGAGATTTGGAGAACAGTGCAAATACAATCAAAATAGAACATTAATCGTGCGATCGGATGATTAGGTACAGTAGTGGGGTTATCAGTCTGTGCTATTCCTACTCGGTTCTGTCCCAACACCAAGGCCATTGTTCATAATCCTCACAAAATCCGTAATTTTACTCATAGGATAACTATGGTATATTTTCGTTATCAAAATGGGAATTAAACTTCCTGATTTAAAGACGAGTAAATATCTATATTTTCCGATAACGACTTGATTTAAACCTCGAAGAACAAATGATAAATCGAGACAAGGTGTAAAGTTACTCTAACAAAACAAAATTTAAAACGCTGTCTTTTACGACTGTGTACGTGTTTATATACTTGTATGTTCAGGAGTTTTATTGTCCCAAAGTTCTTGTAAAATAGCTCATGCAAGAAACTGTTTTACATCTTCTTTCAACAAGATCATTTGCACAAACATAGACTAGATTTTATAGTGATGAATTCAGTACTTTTTCCTTAGCTGCAGATCTGTAGCGTTATGGTTTTATATATTTGTCTTTGACCATAACGCTACAGATCCCGTAGTGCAAAAAAAAGTGCAATTTACGGCGGAATATTTTTTGCGCTCTTTTGGGGAGAATTCCTCCATTTTCTAGCATCGGCCAATCAACTACCTTTCAACTTCTGATTCTAGACACATTATTTAACTAATCTGTGCATTTTATCCATCTCCCAACCCTTTATAGTTGTCTATACAAATAATAGACTCGCTGGATTAAAATTATTTGTTAGATAACTGAAAATTCACTTCAAGCGAGTTTATTGTCTGTAGAGACAACCATAAATGGTTGGAAGGTGGATAAACTATATATATTGGCTACAAAATGTGTCTATAACCTCCTATGTTACTTTTTGATCTGACACTTTTTTCGAGTCTCCTAGAGCAAAACATGAACTTTGCCATTATAATAATATGGGATCGAGGCAAGGGGTTTCATTTAGTTACCTCAGTACTCAAAGAACCTCTAGTTTTATACCATGTTTGGCAATGGAGTACACTGTAAAAATACCTGATCACTACAAAGGCCTCCCGACGGATATTTACTAGTACTCCTCCTAGGCCCCAGGTTCTTACGTCTGATATTTCAAGAAATCCATGGTTTTTGCCTTTTCAAGATTCGTTTTTTTGATATGTGAGGTGATATTCACTATCATAAAAAAATCTGGATCTAATTTTTTTTATGGCAAATGATTGTTTATAGTGATGAAATGTGATACATTTTGATGTTCTTATATCCCGCTTAAAAAGTGATCGGGATATCCGTCCGTGTTTCTGTCTGTCTATTATGCTTTGGGTACTCACTCTTATCCTTAACTCCTCTTGTACCACTTAATGGACTTCAATGAGACTTTCACAGAATCTTTTTTACATACATAGTGCCATTTTGCACCTCTTATTATACGCCCCGCTTGAAAAGTGGGAGGGTATACTGTAATCGGTATGTCCGTCCGTCCATCTCAGGCATCTGTCTGTTACGCTTTGGGGTACCCATCTCTTATCCGCAACTCCTTTTATACCACTGAGTGCTACCTCTAGTTCATATTACGGTCAGACGACACGTTTCTCAAATCAATGTTTCGATCTCTTGGTATTATATAAAAAAACTATTCATATTTGTCATTCTCTATTGATTTCTACATTGTTATACCCCCCGCTTGAAAAGTGGGAGGGTATATAGTAATCGGTATTTCTGTCCGTCCGTCCGTCTGTTACGCTTTGGGGTACCAATCTCTTATCCGCAACTCCTCTCATACCACTGAAGGAAATTTAATGAAACTTTCAGGGAATCTTCATTACATATTGCAATTGTGCACTTCCTATTTTACTTTTTGATCTGACATCTATTTTGGATTTTCCAGAACAAAACATGGACTTTGCCATTATAACCATGTAGGAGGCGGGGGGTATCATTTAGTGAGCTCATTGCTCACAGTACCTCTAGTTTAGAAAATGTTTTTAAATATCAGTACACCAAAAATTGTGTTATATGCCATTTAGAAGATTACCCATTAGGGTTATATAAGAAATATGACCGTATGGTATCTTGGCCAAATGCCTGGTAAGGTACCCAAATTTTTTGTGAGGAAACGTGTTTAATTACCTTTACTTCAATGACAAATTCTTAGGAAAAATTATATATTTTTGAGGAACGTGTCGTCTGACCTTAATCTTGTTTAATTATGAGATCAAATAGGATATCTTATTTAATTTAATTATGTTACGCAATTTATTTTATCATTTTTCGAGTATGTATTTTCCAAATAATGTTTTCAAGTTGAGGTATGTATAAACTTAAAAATATTACGGCTTTAAATTCATGTAGACACATATTAATCACAAACACGCTGAAAAAATGTGCAATTTTACAGAAATCATGCTTACTTAATGGAAACCTTCTATAGTTGAATTATGAACATTTTTACTGCGAAGGACGGTTAGATCAAGAACTTCCCAACACATGTAATACAAATTTCTCTATGGCTACTTGTGACGTTTTGGAGGAGGCTTGCTTACGTTTATTTGTTTGTTTACGTCACAACTTTATTGACTTCACAACCTAACAAAAGGAAAAAGTGAGTAGAAATATTTTTTCTCTCTTGTATCTCTTTAAGACTAAACAGAGTTTTTTTCTTCATATGTAAGAGTTCAGTGTTTGAAATCGGCATCAAAAGATACGTATTTTATTATCCAACATTCGACACTTTAAAAACTTTGTGAGTTTTAAAGGAAATAATTTTAAATCCAAAGTTTTTAACCTGGGATAATTTTTTTTAAAACTCAACTCAGTTACTGACAGAAATATCAAAAAATCCCCCCAATCCTACAACAATAAGTTACAGTGCAATGTAAAGGCAATTAAATAAATTTAAAAAAAGGTCTAGAACTAAAAAAAACAACTTTTATTCTTTGTGAAGTTTTTTTGCTAGTCTGACGTCATAATTACATGATCACGTGATCAAACGTCACAAACATTGTGACGTCACAATCATCACTAAACAAAACAAAACAGTGTTGAGTTTGGAAATAGAAGGTAAATTTAGTCTAGAGCTTTGCTATAATTCTTCTTGTCAGAATTATTTTTAGATAACATATTTCATGGTATTTTTAAAATTTCTGAGAAATATTATTGTTTCTTCATGTAGCAAGGCAAGCAACTATGGACATCGATTGGAATGAGAATTTAGATTTTGGCGACAGTCCTGTCACAGATGTTGTGAGTTTAATGTTCTTACACAAATATTTTCTTTATTAAAAGAAAAATAAGTAACATCAGGTGCCTGTGACAAATACATGAAGTAACTGAACTGTCAGATTTTAAAATATCTTTTTTGATTTTTTTTTTATAAAATGGTTGTCGAATGCATAATCATTAATATGATTTCAAGACTAAAAGGATCAACATTGCAACAAATGTACATCTGCAAGCAATTTAAAGAGGGGGGAGGGGATGGCGGGGGTACTTTTAATACACTGCTTTTCATGATATTTAATTTTTTTTTTATCAATTATATCACCTTCGCGTTTTAAATTTTGAATTTGATGAGTATTTGTTTATCCTCTATCAATTGTATTTAGGACTCAAAGCTAAAGATCTTGAAATTTAGTTATAGTTGGGCAGATGCAGTTGAAGAGCAGGAGAGACTTATGAAGGTGACTAGGGAGTAAAATGCATTGACATGTAGTAGATTTGTAACAAAGTTTATGATTAAAATTAGGGGTGAAAATTTATTTTGAAATTCAAATGATTTCTTTATTGGCATGCTTGTTATAAAATTATAAAACAAAGCTTAAAATTGCCTCTCTTTTCAAAAATAGAAAAAAGGTTATCTGTAAAAGTGTGCATGGTCATTTTATTTACTTTGATATTTTAGGCCCAAAAGCAACAAGAAGACATGGAAAGAGTGCTGAATAAAGAGATAACAGAAGAACAGACTAAGAGCAAAAACATTGATAACATCAGGTATGATTGTCAAATACAAATTTAATAGCAATACATCATATAGTTTTGACATATATTTCAATCCTTCCTAATTTTATGTAGAGCTAGTATTGAGATTACCAGAATAACTTTAACATTGTATTTCTCTACACAGAAAGGAAACAGATTTTGGCGATGAACCTGTTAAAGACTGGGTAGGTGATTTCGGAGTCACATCTTTTAAATTATTCTTGATTTAAAATTAATAAAAATCCTGAACATAATCATATATCACCATATACATGACAAAAGTCCCACAGTCTATTCCCTTATTTATTATTTCCATGGAGATGTACCAGTTTTTATTCTTTACTTACAGAGAACAAAGCTGCAGATTTTAAAGTTTGACTATTCATGGGCAGAGAGAGTTGAGGAAGAGGAAAGAATAACTGAGGTATTTTAGTCCTTTCAAATTTATTCTATGGTGATTTCGAATTCAATGATGTATACCACTGTTTGCCTTTGATTAATTTTGCCATTGTTTTATTTACAGGTAGCCAATACTGTGGGACAGAGAACTGGAGTGGAGAGAAACAGACTTGAGCCGACTCATAGAAGAAAGCAGAAAGACAACTTCAGGTACTGATTCAATCTTATTGTTACGGTCTTTTAATTTCAGTTACATTAGATTATTTTTTCATTTTGTACTGTAAATAATTTATAGCTCTGTACTTGGATAAAACAAAATCTGACTGAAGATAATTAATTAAATTTAAATTAACAATTTTAACAAAATCTTTTCTTTTTAATTTGAATTTTTGGCACCACAATTTGTTTTAATATAATATATTGCATTATTCTTTATACTTGAAAATATAATAATAAAAACATCATTGCAAAAATGTTTACAATATTGATCATATCCACACTGTCCTTCATTAAAAACGCTTAAGTTTCAGTGTCTAGTGCAGTACAAAAAACCCTATTCATTTTTGTAGGGAAAAGAGATATGATGCAAAGAAGCTGCCAAACACTTCAGTAAAAAGACAAAACTATTCTTGCAGAATAAAACAAGAGGTAAAGTGTTCATTCTTACATACAGATAACAGTATATGTATAAATGCATAAATGTACATTAAACATGTTTATATTAAGTTATCAGGAACATTTTTTCCTTCTTGAATTTCTTTACACTGAGTATTTTCTTGCATTCAGTAAAACAAGACAATAAAGTTACATCTATTTACCAATTTTTTTTAGATCTTCAAACCACCTTCAACAGAAGAAAGAAACAATGTGAATGAATATAACAAGAGAGATTTTCCTACAGAGGGCCTACAAACTACAAACACTGGTCTAACAGAAAAACAGTCTCCCAGTATAAGGATAAAGTTAGCAGAGCTGAGAAAAGCAGATAAACAAGTTATCCCAGCAGAAAAGAAGTCAGTCAAGCTTATCACAGAGGAAAAGTCAGCCCGGTTATTACAGAGGAAAAGTCAGCTGAGCTTATCACAAATGAAAAGAAGTTAGCCGAGCTTATCATAGAGGAAAAGTCAAACGAGCTTATCACAGAGAAAAAGAAGTCGGCCGATTTTATCACTGAGGAAAAGTCAACCCAGCTTATCACTCAGGAAAAGAAGTCAGTCGAGCTTATCACAGAGGAAAAGTCAGCCCAGCTTATCACAGAGGAAAAGTCAGCCCAGCTTATCACAGATGAAAAGTCAGCCAAGCTTATCACAGAGGAAAAGTCAGCCAAGCTTATCACAGAGGAAAAGTCAGCCAAGCTTATCACAGAGGAAAAGTCAGCCAAGCTTATCACAGAGGAAAAGTCAGCTGAGCTTATCACAGAGGAAAAGTCAGCCAAGCTTATTCCAGAGGAAAAGTCAGCCAAGCTTATCACAGAGGAAAAGTCAGCTGAGCTTATCACAGAGGAAAAAGCAGCCAAGCTTATCACAGAGAAAAAGTCAGCCCAGCTTATCACAGAGGAAAAGTCAGCCCAGCTTACAACAGAGGAAAAGTCAGCCCAGCTTATCACAGATAAAAATAAGTCAGCCCAGCTTATCACAGAGGAAAATAAGTCAGCCCAGCTCATTACAAAGGAAAAGTCAGCCCAGCTCATTACAGAGGAAAAGTCAGCTGAGCTTATCACAGAGAAAAAGTCAGCCAAGCTTATCATAAAGGAAAAGTCAGCCCAGCTTACCACAGAGGAAAAGTCAACCCAGCTTATCACAGATAAAGATAAGTCAGCTGAGCTTATCACAGAGGAAAATAAGTCAGCCCAGCTCATTACAGAGGAAAAGTCAGCCCAGCTCATTACAGAGGAAAAGTCAGCCAGGCTTATCACAGAGGAAAAGTCAGCCGAGCTTATCAGAAAGGAAAAGTCAGCCCAGCTTATCACAGAGGAAAAGTCAGCCGAGTTTATCACAGAGGAAAAGTCAGCCAAGCTTATCACAGAGGAAACGTCGGCCGATCTTATCACTGAGGAAAATAAGTCAGCCCAGCTCATCGCTGAGGAAAAGAAGTCAGTCGATCTTATCATAGAAGAAAAGTCAGCACAGCTTATCACAGAGGAAAAGTCAGCCGAGCTTATCCCAGAGGAAAAGTCAGCCAAGCTTATCACAGATGAAAAGTCAGCCAAGCTTATTCCAGAGGAAAAGCCAATCCAGCTTATCACAGAGAAAAAGTCATCTGAGCTTATCACAGAGGAAAAGCCAGCCGAGCTTATTCCAGAGAAAAAGTCAGTCGAGCTTATCACAGAGAAAAAATCAGCTGAGCTTATCACAGAGGAAAAGTCAACTGAACTTATCACAGATAAAAAAAAGTCAGCTGAGCTTATCACAGAGGAAACGTCAGCCGAACTTTTTCCAGAGGAAAAGTCAGCCCAGCTTATCACAGATGAAAAGTCAGCCAAGCTTATCACAGAGGAAAAGTCAGCCGAGCTTATCACAGAGGAAAAGTCAGTTGAGCTTATCACAGAGGAAAAGTCAGTTGAGCTTATCACAGAGGAAAAGTCAGCCAAGCTTATCACAGTGGAAAAGTCAGCCGAACTTATCACACAGGAAAAGTCAGTCAAGCTTATTCCAGAGGAAAAGTCAGCTGAGCTTATCACAGAGGAAAAGTCAGCTGAGCTTATCACAGAGGAAAAAGCAGCCAAGCTTATCACAGAGAAAAAGTCAGCCCAGCTTATCACAGAAGAAAAGTCAGCCCAGCTTACCACAGAGGAAAAGTCAGCCCAGCTTATCACAGATAAAAATAAGTCAGCTGAGCTTATCACAGAGGAAAATAAGTCAGCCCAGCTCATTACAAAGGAAAAGTCAGCCCAGCTCATTACAGAGGAAAAGTCAGCTGAGCTTATCACAGAGAAAAAGTCAGCCAAGCTTATCATAAAGGAAAAGTCAGCCCAGCTTACCACAGAGGAAAAGTCAACCCAGCTTATCACAGATAAAGATAAGTCAGCCCAGCTTACCACAGAGGAAAATAAGTCAGCCCAGCTCATTACAGAGGAAAAGTCAGCCCAGCTCATTACAGAGGAAAAGTCAGCCAGGCTTATCACAGAGGAAAAGTCAGCCGAGCTTATCAGAAAGGAAAAGTCAGCCCAGCTTATCACAGAGGAAAAGTCAGCCGAGTTTATCACAGAGGAAAAGTCAGCCAAGCTTATCACAGAGGAAACGTTGGCCGATCTTATCACTGAGGAAAATAAGTCAGCCCAGCTCATCGCTGAGGAAAAGAAGTCAGTTGAGCTTATCATAGAAGAAAAGTCAGCCCAGCTTATCACAGAGGAAAAGTCAGCCGAGCTTATCCCAGAGGAAAAGTCAGCCAAGCTTATCACAGATGAAAAGTCAGCCAAGCTTATTCCAGAGGAAAAGCCAATCCAGCTTATCACAGAGAAAAAGTCATCTGAGCTTATCACAGAAGAAAAGCCAGCCGAGCTTATTCCAGAGAAAAAGTCAGTCGAGCTTATCACAGAGAAAAAATCAGCTGAGCTTATCACAGAGGAAAAGTCAGCTGAGCTTATCACAGATAAAAAAAAGTCAGCTGAGCTTATCACAGAGGAAACGTCAGCCGAACTTTTTCCAGAGGAAAAGTCAGCTGAGCTTATCACAGAGGAAAAGTCAGCAGAGCTTATCATAGAGGAAAATTCAGCCAAGCTTATCACAGAGGAAAAGTCAGTTGAGCTTATCACAGAGGAAAAGTCAGCCAAGCTTATCACAGTGGAAAAGTCAGCCGAACTTATCACAGAGGAAAAGTCAGCCCAGGTTATCACAGAGGAAAAGTCAGTCCAGCTTATCACAGCAAAAAAGAAGTCAGCCCAGCTTATTACATTGGAAAAGAAGTCACCAAACCTTCGATCATCAACAGATCCAGAATGTCTAGAGGTGTCAAGGAATCAAGATACTCCAATCTTTACAGAGAAATCATTATTGCATGAGGTATTACTAAGTACATATTATAAAATTTTCAAAATTTATATAATTACTGGTATTTATTTTATCTATAAAGTGAAACGGAAGAAAATTTTAAGAGGTTCTTGTCTAAATTGAATATTTCTTTGCTATCTTTTCACAGATTTTTTTAAATACTAGTATATTTGTTGTATGGAATTCTTACACTATATGTACATGTGTATGTAATAACAATGTGACAATTCTACATTTCCCAGCATCTGAAGGAAGACATTGCTGATGAATGCATCAACAATGATGATGATTACGATGATGATGATGATGATGATGATGGTGGCCTGTTTGGCCCTAGAAAACTCTTCTTCTTTGGTGTTGACTTTTTTAAGGTAAACTTTATTTTTAATGGTCTTAAAACCAATTTTTTTTTATTTTGCTTGTGGATTGAATTATTCAATCTTTATGGATTATTTTTTATTTTAACTTAGTGTACATGTATCAAATTTGTTTTAGGCTACTAAAAGATCCATTTGATGAAAACAAACAAAAGCTTGATGGAAGGACAGAAGAATAGTTTGGAGGAAAACGGAAAAAAATGTTAGATAAATGTAATAAATGTCAGTTATTTACAGAATCAAGTGTTAATCATTTATAATTTCATATAATTAAAATAAGGTACAGAGGTGTATTTAGTATGTAGTTCAATAACAATTACAGAAAAACTCGGAATGTACATGACCATATACATGTTTGAAAAGAGATACAATTAAGAATTTGCCTGATGAATGAAGTGACAAAGCCTTGAGAACTGAGAGATGATTTTTTTGTTATTAATTGTCAAGGAATTTTTGCTTGGTAGCCCCGTTCACCTAAAAATGTTTGATTGTGCAAAAACGAAAATTACTAGTAAAGTGGAATTGTTTCCTGTCCCCTATCAGCTTAAGGAAGCTCTAAACACTGCACACCAAAGAGCTCTATATAGGATAGTTTTATGAAGTTATCTAGAGTGATTTGCCCTTAGATGTAAGATTAAAGAAATCGTTATTTACATTTCAATTACATGATTTGAAATAGATTATAATAATATTTTTAGCATTGTATAAGACCAAGAGTAAGAAGTCTTATTAATTATTATGTCTCCCCTTCCAAAGGGGAAACATATTGTTTTTGTCGATTTTCTTATTCTTCTCCTTATTATTATTCTTCATCCAAATTTTGTTCAGGCTGTAACTTGAAAACCCTTTGATCTGAAGACTTCATACTTAAAATATAAATAGATGACTTTAAGGCGGAGTGTATGCCACCAAATATTTTTACTTTGATTTATCTAGAAGGTCAAATTCAAACTTCTACATTAAAATACAGTTTTGGCAATAGCTTGAGTACCCTTTAATATTAGGACTACAAACTTGTAACATAGAAAGAAGACATTAAATATAAGATGTAGTGCACCAGAACTTTGACCTCGACCCCTTTCTTTGTTCAAGGTCAAATAGAGAAAAAAACACGATTTGACTATAACTTGAGATACCTTTGACATTAAGACTTCAAACTTGGAATATGCAGAGGACACGAAGAAGAAGGGTGTATGTGATCAAAATATTTGACCTTGATCCAATAATATTAGGTCAAGGTCAAACATTCACATAAAAAAGAGTGAAGGTCATAGCTTGAGTACCCTTTGATATTAGGACTTCAAACTTGTAACATAAAAAAGAGACATTTAATCAAAGATCTAGTGCACCAGGACTCTGACCTAGACCCCTTTCTTCAAGGTCAAATAGAAAAAAAAACATGTTTTGACCATAACTTGAGACCCTTTCGACATTTAGACTTCAAACTTGGAACATGCAGAGGACACATAGATGGAGAGTCTATGTTATAAAAATTTTTGACTTTGATCCAATTATTATTAGATCAAGGTCAAACGTTCATATGAAATATATCCTAAGTCATAATTTGAGACCTTTCTTGACATTAGGATTTTAAACTTGGAACAAGTAAAGACTGAATACACAGAAATTTATTTGACCTTGACTACTTTCTTTATTCAAGGTTAAATTAAGAAAAAACAAGACCAGACCATAACTTGAGATCCTTTTAAATACTTGAAAGATGCACTGCATTATTTTTTTTTTTTGACCTTGATAGTAAAACTGCATTTTAAATGTTGGTAAAGAAGGAGAGACTTATCTTCTTTTTGTTAAAAAAAACAATACCCACTAGTTTTTATTAATTTTTCTAATGTAAGTAAACAACATTGATATCTGCTTACAAATAGTCCATTGTCTTTGAACATTTTTTCCTGCGGATATAAGGCACGTACCCTATGTTCTAAATGAATGAAAAAGTTTCAATATGCATATCTCTATATGATATATTTTACTCTGAGTCCAAAAAACAGTTTCTGTTAGTGTTTAGAGCTTCCTTAAAAGAAATCATTCAAACGTTAGTTAACTCTAAACTTAAACAAAATTGAATCTACATTAGCCAAGGGTGCTTTCATGTAATTAATGTCAGTTAATGTTCTTGTGAGGATAAAAGATTTTCCCCATGTTTTCCTAAAAATTTAATCGCTTATTGTGGCCCCACCGTACTCTTGGGGATCATTATTTGACCAAAACTGAATCCACTTTGTTTCAGGAAGCTTTCACATAAGTTTTATCATTTATTTAGCTGAGAAGATTTTTAAATGATCCCACCCAATATCTACTTTTTTTTTTTATCAATTATTTCCCCTTTCAAGAGGGTATACGGCCCTTCATTTGAACAAATATGAATCCCCTTTACCCAAGAATACTCTCTGTCAAGTTTGGATGAAAGAGGCCTAGCGGTTCTGAGGAAGCCTGAAGGATATGAAAATGAGAAAAGTATACGACGAAAACAACAAACAACGGATAAAGTTTAGGTCAGAAAACTCACGGAAGACTTCGGTTCAGGTGAGCCAAAATATGTTTTATTATCAGAGTAAAATAGAGTTGGTGTGTATACAGTTGATATTGCTTTTGGGATATTTAACTCAACCAAAAAAATTAAGAAATCTCGCTAAGAGACAGATTTCCTTTCACATTTTTATCTTTTTCACCTTTTTCAAAATTATCAAAGAAACACAAAATTGTCATGTAAATTACAATATAAGAAAAAATGGTGATACACAAGGAAGTTCTTGTACAAGTGCAAAGAGATTCGTGATCAATTTAGCCTTGTCAATTATTTGGAAAACAATGACAACTTGCGAAATATAAGCAGAGAAGAGGTCCATGGGCCACACCGTTCGCCTTAGTTACTTTGGCCCTGTTGTTCTTCACCAGACCCCCCCCCCCCCTTATGGCCCGTCCTACCCCATGATTAATTTAGGAACTACACGGCCCCAGGATACTTCTACAGAAGTTACATCTTTTATGGCCCGTGCAGTTGTTCTTGAGAATAAAACTGAAGTATATTCCCATATATATATATTTCTTGGTTTGAGCCTCAGTGTATCACTTAGGGAATGAGTTCAACAATTTCTACTACCCCAGAATTCTTCTGCATAAGTTTCATCTTTTCTTGCCAAGTGGTTCCTGAGAAGATTCTACGATTTTATAATATATTTATCATTGTAAAACGTTTACTCCTATTGTGTCCCCATGGTAGGCTAGCACTGCAGGCCATGAATTGAACGATTTAGAATCTACAATTCCTCGGGAAGCTTCCACATAAGTTTCATCTTTTCTGACCCGTTGGCTCTATACAGGAGATTTTTTAATGATCGACACCGCCCTATTTTTGCATTTTCTCGTACAATGCATAATGAACAGACCTTGACGCACAACAAGTATACATTAAAGCAAAACCAACAACTGCGTACATAACAAACATGCAAAACGAACGATCATCTTAGCAGAACAAACGTACATCAACGTACATAGAAACACTACAAACGAAGAAATTAACAAACGGGCAAGTGGTAGTTTATCTAGTTTATCTAGTTTAACTTCATGATCCAACATATATTTTGGAAAAGATGGATACTGCCACGCTTCTCACTTTAATATTGAAGGATACCCAACTCTGATCTGCAACTCCTCCTATACCACTTAATGATATCAAATGAGACTTTCACAAAATCTTTATTACATAATGCCATTGTGCACCTCCTATTTTACTTTTTGATCGGACACTTATTTCGGGACTCCCAGATCAATTAATGGATTTGGCCATTATAATGATAAGGGAGGCGAAGGGTATCATCCAGTGAAAGTAAAATAGGAGGTGCTCAATGGCACTTTGTAGCAAAGTTTCTGTGAAAGTCTCATTAAATATCATACAGTGGTATGTGGTTTAAGAGGAGTTACGGATATGAGATGGGTACCCCATTTAGCATTACGAAAGGACGTACAGACGGACGTCTCGATCACGATATACTCCCCTCTTTTCAAACGGTCGTATAATAAAGAAGTCTGACGCTGAAAAAGCTGAGGTCATCTTGTTTGTAAAAAAAAATCAGTTCTTGGCCATAACGTGAATCGGGTTAATTATCAAAATATCAAAACATTCCAAACCAAGTCTTCAAACTATTTACAAATAAGTTGTTGATACAAAAATACAACAGTCTCGTAAAAATCATCATTTTACAAGTTCTATGGTCGATTTCAAAGACCATTTGCAAAGGGAAGACACCGTTTATTTTCAATTCGAATGTTGTCTGACTTTTTCCATACAATTCATTGTAAAGTCATCATTTTCACACTGAATTGTCTACGGATTTTTTCGTCTGACCAATCATGACAAGGTGCACACAGCGGATGTGACCGATTGAAGGAGACGTTTACTTCTCCATGGCACCTGATTCTCCACACTGCTCCCAATTTGTATTATTTTTGCAGACTTTTCAGCTTGAATTTTGAACATATACATCACAATTAATAATTATCTTCAATTTGTTCTTCCCCTGTTTTTGTAAATCATGAATATTTTTGCAACTATTTATTGCTTTTCAATGGTATAGTTAATTTTACTATTGTTTCATGATTTTCATATTCCTTAGAATTTATTTAAACTTAGCATTTATTGTATGTTGTTTACGTCCCAATCGAGAATATTTGACTTATAGAGAGACGTCAGCATTTGCTTGATAATACAATGTAGATGTAATTTAAATATATTTACATTTACATCCACTGAATATTTTTTATTACTGGTGACGTAAATATAGTTAATAATGAGGACCTTAGTTCACTAATTTTAACAAGAGGCCCAGGGGCCACAGCACTCACCTGAGAACATCGGACTTGAATTTAACCCCCCCCCCCCAGGCATTCATCATTTGAACAAACTAGAATCTACACTACCTGAGGATGATTCCATATAAATATCACTAATCATAGATTTGAAGTACTTGAAAAGAAAATTTTTAAAGGTTTCCCTATATATCCCTATGTAAAACTTGGGTCGGCGATTTTGGCCCCACCCTAGCCCCGGGGGTCATGATTTGAAAAAACACTTGAATCTACACTACCTGAAGATGATTCCACATGAGTTTCATCTTTCCTGGCCCAGGGGTTCTGGAGAATAAGATTTTTTAAATATTTTTCCTATATATTCCTATGTTAAACTTCGTTCGGCCATTTTGGCCCCACCCTAGCCCCGGGGGTCATGATTTGAATAAATTTGAATCTAATCTACCTGAAGATGATTCCACATGAGTTTCATCTTTCCTGGCCCAATGGTTCTGGAGAAGAAGATTTTTAAAGATTTTTCCTATATATTTCTATGTTAAACTTGGGTCGGCCATTTTGGCTCTACCCTAGCCCCGGGCGTCATGATTTGAACAAACTTGAATCTACACTACCTGAGGATGATTCCACATGAGTTTCATCTTTCCTGGCCCAGTGGTTCTGGAGAAGAAGATTTTTAAAGATTTTTCCTATATATATTTCTATGTAAAACTTGGGTCGGCCATTTTGACCCCATCCTAGCCTCGGGGGTCATGATTTGAACAAACTTGAATCTACACTACCTGAGGATGATTTCGCATGAGTTCCATCTTTCCTGGCCCAGTGGTTCTTAAGAAGAAGATTTTTTAAAAATTGCCATTAATCTTTCTCTAATTCATAATTATCTCCCCTTGGAAAAGGGCGTAGCCCTTTATTTGAACAATCTTGAATCCCCTTTACCCAAGGATACTTTGTGCCAAGTTTGATTGAAATTGGCCCAGCGGTTCTTGAGAAGAAGTCGAAAATGTGAAAAGTTTACAACGACGACAACAACGACAACGACTTCAACGACGACAGACATCGGACAAATTTTGATCAGAAAAGCTCACTTGAGCCTTCAGGTCAGGTGAGCTAAAAATTTCCAAAATATAGGGAACCTCGATCCTTTAACTGGCGTCGGGATTTTATAAATATTATGGATTCTGTAGACGATTATGCCAGGCGGTGGACCAGATATGAAATGAAGAAGTTGACACTTTGTCAGAATTGATCAAATGTATCATGTAACAATCGCGTATTAAAAGATTGAGCGGCAATATGAAAACCATCTATCCTTCTGTATTCAATGATTCAGAAGTGAAAAAAAAGAATTAGATAGATAACATGATCAGTACTTACTAGTCCCTGCTGACAAAGCAGGTAACAACCTTGTCTTCGTTTGTAAGGCTGATAATATAAATTGTATTTAAGAAGAACTTGGATTTAATTCTACTGTACTAGTGGTTATCAAACTTATTCTCATAGTTCCCTTTCTAAAAAAGAAATACTTCAAAATCAATATTTTTAATATCCCAAACAACTAAAATGAATTTAAATTACTATATCTATATCGGATTCCTAAACTTCATAAAAATCCTTACAAACAAAGGTATAAGCAATTCCAATGAATGTTCAAGTAAGTCTTTTTTTAAATTCCTTATTAAGATATTGACAGAAGTGAAGAGGAAACTTCAACAGTACTGCGCAACAATGTATTCAAAAAGTGGCGTTAATCAAATGTGGATACTTAAAAGTTCTAAGGAACTTTTGGAAAATTGAAATAACAAGATTTTACCCAATTCAACAGTTTAAAAACTACGATAAATTAAAGTCCTGGCTTATTGATATTATTGACCGCAATAAAAATGAAACTCGTAAATTTACAAAGGCCTATAACCTTATCATTGGTCATTTGCAAAGTTATTTGCTTAAAAACATTTTGATTGTACGCACACGTATTCTGCAGTTGACGAACGGTTTTTGAGTTTCTGAATGACAAATTCTATGTGGTTTTTGGAGACTAGGTCCAATTGCACCTCGTTATTAGCAGACATATTTTGTATTAATACGAAGCAGAATTTTGTCCAAAATCTTGTACGTGCAAAAAAATGGAAAAACTTGCTGTGGCCTTAAACTCATTAAGATATATCAATGTCAATTAACAATGGCAATTAACAATTAATTCCATTCTTTTTTTTTTTTTAATGCTTTATTTTTGAAAATGTTTATACTTACAAAAGAAACAAAATACAGACCCTCACACACCACACGCACTCTGTGCACCTTTCCCAAAATACCAGCTTTCATAATTACACCTTAAGTAATAATTGGAATTATGTATGACAAATCAAATCAAACATTGCCCATTTACTATACATTTTAGTTCTACAATGAAAATTGCTCTCACAATATTTTTCAATTTTCCTGTAATACTTAAAAATCTTAACAGCTTCTGTAAATTTAGGTATAGTACATTGAGTTCTTGAGTAATACAAATACTTTTTTCCTAACAAGATGAGAAAATTTTCTAAACAACTTCCTTCAATATTACCCAGCATCACCTTTTGTTTTGAAATTACATAATCATTTTCAAATGCTTGATACCAATTTTCAAAATTTTTCTAAAAAATAGTTACATGTTTACACTCATAAAAAAGATGAATCAGTGTTTCTGGATCTGTTTTACAGAATGAGCAAAGATTATTTTCAACAATTTTTATCTTGTGAAGAAAAGAACTTGTGGCAAGGAAGCCCATAAGAATTCTATATTGAAAGTAAATTATTTTTATGTCCTTTGTGCAAATTGAAGCATTCCGAAGAAAAAATTCCCAGTGTTTTTCTGTAATAGGTTCATTTAAATAAATCTCCCATTTTAACTTTTTGGATTCTGGTGCCACAAAATTCTTATCTTTTATAATTTTATACAGAAATTTTATACTTGTCACAGACATCATTTTTTGTATAACACATTTCTCTGGTGCTGCAAATTGATTGCCTCTTTCTGTCATATAAACAGTTACTTCCCTTTTGACTCTTGTTGGTACTCTTGATACAATGTTAAAATAGTTTAAAAAATTATTAGTACCAACTATTTTTTTAACATCATTAAAACACCTAAATTTTCCATCATCCGACAACAAGTCTTTCAATACTTTAAAACCTTTTTCTACCCAAGTCTTGTAAAAACTCCATTTTTTGATATCAACAAAATTTCTAATATCAGTATATAAATAATCTGTAGCACTCAAACAATCTTTTTTAACAATTATAAGAGCTTTTATAACATCTTTCCAAAAATCATTACCTATATGATTCAAAAATTCTGAGAGTTTTTCTTTGGTTAAATAAAAAACAAAGTTAAAATCTTTTTGATTAAAAATACAGGATAATAATTGCTGCCATGCTCCACTGTTGTCTGTAAGGACTCTCTTGACCCATTTAAGTTTTATATATGAAATGAAGGAGGATAAATGGATCATGTTTAGTCCACCTTCTTCAATTTTTCCTATCAATGTATTTCTTTTTACTTTTTCCACCTTGTACGCCCAAATAAATTGAAATAAAATTTTATTGATCTCATTAAGTAATTCCTTTGATGGATTTGGAAGAGCTGAGAATAGGTGTAAAAATTTTGGAATAACTAGGGTTTTAATGACTGTAATCTTTCCTATTGGGGTCAAATCTCTTTTCGCCCATGATGCAAGCAATTTTTTGATAGAGTTTATTTTGGGTCGATAATTGACAGACACAATATTTTCTAAGTTTTTTGTGAAAATTATTCCTAAGAGCTTAAAGGTATCAGCACTCCAATTAATTTTTAAGTCATCACATAGAGTTTGTTTTGATCCTGCCTTGCTTCCCAACCATACTGCTTGAGATTTTGAAATATTAAGCTTTAAACCAGAAGCTTTTCCAAATTTTTCGATTATTTTCATTGATTCTCTCAAAGACTTTTCACTTACATCTAATGTTAAAAATGAGTCATCTGCATATTGTCCAAGTTTATTTTCTTTCCCATTAATCGATATACCTTTTATGTGTTCATTATTCTTCATTGAGATTGCAAGTAGTTCTACAGTAATGATAAAAATGTATGGTGCCAAAGGGTCTCCCTGTCTACATCCACGTTCAAGATTAAAAAAGGAGGATAAGCTACCATTATTTATCACACAACTTGTGCTGGTTGAGTAAAAGGTTTTGAACCATTTAACTAATGAATCTCCAAAATTAAAAGACTTTAATGCTTTAACAATAAAATCCCATTCTAAAGAATCAAAAGCTTTTTCGAAATCTAATAAAAGAAGCAAAGCAAATTGTTTTTTATCTTTAAGGTAATCTATTAAGTCGTATAAAAACCTGGTGTTTTCACCTATGAAACGCCCTTTCATAAAACCTTTTTTGGTATCACTTATAATACTGGACAATACATTCTTAATGCGATTTGCTATGGTACTAGAACCAATTTTGTAATCTACATTTAACAATGAAATAGGTCTCCAATTCTTCATATATCTTCTATCCTTTTCCTCTTTTGGAATGCATGTAATTACCCCCTGAGATTGAAACTGTGACTATTTTGAAAAAATTCTGGATTATCATTATTTGGACCATACAAATTTACCAAAGCAAATCTAAAATTATTTGCTGAAATATCCATTATGATATATCTACCTGAAGAGTCACATTTAACTGAATGGATATCTAATTCAAAGTTATTTTTGAAAAGTATTGCGACACCAGCTGAGCTGCTTGTATAACTACTAAAATAGGATTTGTAGCCCCACTCTGATTCCCATAACCTTGAAGTCTCATGAGTACTATGTGTTTCTTGAAAACAAACAATAGAGATATTTTTTTTTCGAACCCAATTAAACACATCCCGACGTTTTTGGCTGTTAGAAGAGAAACCTCTTACATTCATACTCAATATACCTAAAATTTCTACTTTGTTGGTCATTTTAGTTGTCACATCACATGTCATAAAAAGTTTTCATTCTTATTAAACATTCTTATTTTATACCCAGTTAAATACATCCCTACGTTTTTGACAATTTGATGAAAATCCTCTAACATTCATACTTAAAATATTTATGCTTCTTATGTCGATACCACAGGTACTTGTGGACAGGACCCCCCCCCCCCCCCCCCCCCCCCCCCCC
>PRKT01000185.1:748524-775874 GCA_003671525.1 Saccostrea glomerata
CCCCCCCCCCCGCCCCCTTTCAGATCATCAAACAGTGGTTATCTCGAAAAATTCTTTTAACCCATTGTTTTCACACTTTTTTTGCAACCATTAAAGTTAAATTTAGCTATCAGAAGCCAGCTGTGTGGTCCCGATGTTGAAAATAAGCAAAAAAATTCCGAAGTTTCAACTTGAACTAAAATGATATTGACCAGACTGCTTTGTCTTTTAGATATGATATGTGTGGTCGATCGAAGTCTGTTCCCTTTTGTTTTCATTTCAGATGATTATTTCTTCTAGCCATACACCTGGGATTTTTCGCTATTCCCCTTGCAATTTTTATATACTTTTATTATTCACACACTGTGAAGGATTTTAGCATTTTTATGTGAAAACAGCAATGGCATAATTATACAGCAATAAAACAAACTTCAAGTTCGAATTATCTTTTTCTTTTTTTTTGTTTTGCAAATCTGATTTCTGCGTATTCTTCAACTGTAAAAATATCATTTTGGATATATGTTTAGCCAACTTCGATAAGATTAACTTGTACTATCTATTTTTTAAACAACTTTTAGTTCTATTAATTGACCTCACCTACATTTTAAGACAGCTTTTATTTGTTTGCCATGTACATGATGTATCCTTGTAGAAGAAAAAGGGAGGCAAAAGCTTATGTTATCATCATAAAACTGCTGTGTAACCGACAACTCCCGTGCTTTCCGCCATATGTTGATGATTTTGTCTATTAGTTGTGATACACAAAATAATTCTGTTTTTACGACTGTCAATCAGAAAAATATAATTCTCTGTTATGCAATCACCACTTATCCAGTAATAATAAATTGCAAAATGCTTTTGATGTTTAGTTTATTTCTATAGGGAAAATTCGGCATGGCTTGAAAATTCATACCAACATAGAGACACTGAGAGTGTTTATTTCTTTATTTTCAGATGTATGGTCATAGAAAACACAAAAATGAAGAAGAGTAGCAAAGTGCACGTTGATGAAAGCGAGCCCTCAGGAGGTAAGGTTACTTTGCTGCCAAAAGTGTTATAGCAACGGAAGCTCGAAGAAGTCCAGATATATTCACACATGTGTACGACTTATTGTACGACTTATTTCCGTTAGATTTGACTTCAGAACCTAATTTTCCCATTCTGAATTTAAAAAAAAATTGATACGGGGAGGGGGTTTGTTTTCATCAACATTTTTTGGTTCTTTTAATAATATACGTTCCTCAAATGAAAAAAATGCTGGATCCTCCCCTAATATTAGAAAGAGGTTGCACGTATTGTCCCGCTAATGGACGTTCAGTTTAGACAGCGGATAATTTTATCTCAAATCTTTTGATAGATTAAATTTTATTGATTGAAACTAGTGGTTTCATTATTTAAATCGTCAGAATTTCCATAAGAATGAATAAAGATCTTGTCGATTGAATCAAAGAGGCGCAGTCTTCTTTTATTAAAGACATTAGCTGACGTTGCGTTCTTTATCATTCTAAATTAATGGGACTTCGAGAAAGATAGTCATTCCGAATTGTGTTCTATCAATATATGTTATCATTGAAATAATGAAAGTGTTTTTGATATGCCAGTCAGAATATTCGCTGACAAGACCAAAATACACAGAGTTCCTTGTTAAAGTAAAAGCAAAAGAATGGTATGAATTTGAGAACAACCTTCCCCATTTATGAAACTGTCAGTTTCGAACCAAGTTTTGCATTTCATTGTTAAAAATAAATTCAAGGTGTTTATTTTGAGTGTTGCTCAACATATCAAAAGTAAAGTTTTCCAGACGAAGTTTGCACATATTCATTAAAGCTCATGTCTTTTGCTTCTCATCAACGCAAGATTGACGAGAAAAGAACACCGAATGTGTCTAGGCCAATGCATTAAACTTCATCTTCAAAAAAGATAAATGGGGAAGGAGAAAAACTATTTTACGCTCCTTAGAACGGTTTAAATAAAAATAGAAATTAACAAGACCGCTTATGTGCTCTGAACGAATTTAAAATTCTATTTTTGATTAACATTTCCGAAAGTACATCACGTTTTAGAAGTCTAACTTGTAGATATATTTTGGCAGTGTTGGTTATTAAACTTCACAGACCGATTAATTGTACTTTACCTGTCACTTTTAATGAGCCATCAAATATAAATGGCGTCGTGGAATGTGAGTTGCATGTTGAAATTTTTGGTAAGAGAGTGAGTGAGAGAGAGTATAACTGTATTTGAATATAGCATGAACAGACTTATAACAAACCAGTCAACGTCTTTAATCATAGATGTACATGTATGTTAACTACCGACAGAGCAGGTATTTTTGACGTCAAATATTAAAGTTTTGAAACCTTTTCTGGTCAGAATAATATGCAGAATTTCAGTAAATGTTTCACAGTTGACGAAATTCTTTGATAATTTTTTTTTATAATTATTAAATCATATACAGAATTTGTTTTGTTTTTTTTATTTTTTCAAGATTCGTTTCTCTTTTAAATGGATTATTTAGGTGCTCAAAGTATCGATTGGATATCTTTGAAAGAATATTTTTTTAAACGCCATCTGGTCTTTTCATGTAAACAGCAGTTGTATCAACATCATATGATACCGTCTCTGACATATTCAACTGCAGGCACCATGCAATCAAAACATTTAATGTACTTTAAAAAAAATCGAACAAAACAGAAAATACATTTGTTTTTTCGATCCTGTATCTTTTGTTTTGAATTTCTGATTGTTTTTCATTCTGTTATGCTTGATTTACTCCACGTCACGAAAAAAAATTCTTGCATGATACAACAGGTCTCTAATTACCACGACAACAGATTTATAAACACAGATACAAAGTTTTTAAGGACAAATGCTGCTTTAGAGTTTTTGGTACTTTTTTCCGGAAATTAAGTGACCGAGAAACAGAAAATAAACTCTTTATAATTTAAGAACACTTTTAAATATTATCTCTTGTAATGCTTGACTTTTGACTTCGATGAATTCGGTGAGATTTCAAGTTGCCAAAATGTATCTTGGTGCAAACACAACATGATGAGATATTGAAATTAATGTGTACTTTGGTGGTAGATTGCTTTTTGATAGTTTTCATTCGTCATTTTTAACATTATACAACTTTTTGAAAGGATTTTGTAGTCAAACATTTCCGGAAAAATGTTTTTTGCATTATCTTGAGTCTAAGGGTTTTATTTGTAGTTTAAATTGAAAGTATAACTTTAAAAGAGTTTTGTAAATTGCACCCCGTCCTATGTTGTAATTCAACACATTTATGTATTTCTATTGCAGTTGATGAATTGACCTTTGAACACAGAAACGTCAGCATTAAGAAATCAAAGTGGGTTACTGAAGAATATGACGTCACAGATTTACTGCTGGGCAGGTAAATCAAGTGTATAGATAACTTTTATCTACAAAATCCCAAAAATATTATCATTTATGATAAGCTTTTAATAATTTTTACTGTCTTAAAGCAACAAATTATTTACTGTTTTCACGTTTTTATAAAGTTTGTGCATCATTAAAATTCTTCAGAACATTGTTTCTAATAGGTGTATACAAAAAGGACTGAAATACCGGTATTTACCAAATTTTAACCTTGCTTTACTTTTACATGCTGATATGCATTGTTGAAATGAAAAAAAATGGTCAAAAACAATCATTTTGAGCTTTCAGTTGTTTCTTTGCAAAAAAGGAAGAAAATGTCTCTTTAACACAGTTATATGTAATAAACCATTTTCTTCTGTTGACATTCTTTTAGAAATACAGCTACATGTATTCAGAATCAAAATTAACTTTAGGCTGATACAGAATTATAATGGAAGTAATTAAAAATGGACAATCTGGGTTTTAAAATAGCAATACCTTTGACTTTTATTTCTATAGAGGAAAATTTGGAGAAGTTAAAAAATGTAAAGAGAAGAAAACTGGGAGATTCTTGGCTGCGAAGTTTATTGCAGTAAACGGTCATCAAGAAAGAGATGACGTCATTAACGAAGTGGCCATAATGAAAACCCTTCAGCATCCTCGGCTGTTGCAATTGTACGACGCTTTTGAGAAAAAGGATACGTTTTGCATTGTAACAGAATTGTGAGTAGATTTACCTACCAATTATACAGTATTTATAAACAAACGTTTCTGTTCTCATTAGAAAGAACACGCACATGCAATCGATTATAGATATGAGCTAAGGTAAACACTTTGTATTGTAGAGTCCCTGACCGAATTCTCGGTTATCTATTACGATTAAGTAAATCTTGTAAATAGAACTGATTTTATTAATTCAAGTGTTTGATAATTATGACAAAACAACATTTACCAACATCATCATAACAATAACATCACAACAACATTTTGTCTACAAAAATACTTCATTAGAATTGGGAATGGACATAAAACAAAGCAATGTACAATTAACCTATATCGCATCCTTGCTTCAAATCTTCAGATTGGTTCAAATATATTTAATAAATTGATGAATTTTTGTTATTTACGTAACCACATCTGGCCTAAGTGCAATTCTTCGTTGACTGAAAGCTCTTTAATTAATACACTACATTTCTTGAACAGGATTTCGGGCGGGGAGCTTTTTGAACGAGTAATCAATGATGATTTTATCTTGACGGAGAAAGCCTGCAATATGTTTATGCGACAGATATGCGAAGGCATCGCCTTTATGCATTGTAGAGAGGTTCTGCATTTAGATCTGAAGGTATCTTAATTAATTCGGCAATATTTCAATTGAATCAGCTTGTATCGGCACTATAGCGTTAGCCTGTGCAATTCGAAAACACTTGTATTCTGTAAATATATATGAAATCTGACTGTCTGTTTTATGTCTGATAATTTGGATTGGCAGCTGAAAGGTACAAATCTGACAGTCCTAATCAAGTACATTGATAATTATCATACCGACCTTGTATATTTTTTGGTTTATGCTTTAGAGATTAGATAAAACCTACATTCTTTATTTATTTTACAGCCCGAAAATATTTTGTGTTTAACACGAGAAGGCAACATCATAAAAATTATTGACTTTGGATTAGCAAGAAAATACGATCCTTCCGGTGATCTCCGAATCTTATTTGGAACTCCCGAGTTCATGGCGCCAGAGGTCGTGAACTTTGACCCCGCTTCACCAGCAACCGATATGTGGAGTATAGGTGTTATATGTTATGTTTTGTAAGTTTTTCTCGGAACCTTGCATAACTAACAAAAAAGTTAGAATTTACCTTTGTCAGTAAAATTCCTGCTACAAAACAGATCTTGCATGCACATGAATTTTAGAATTAGATCATAAAGTTTATTACATCTTTGAAACTTTCTCAAGCTACGTGAGCAGATTTTATGCGATTTAATAAGATCGAGGAGAAAACCTCAAAATAAAAGTGCAAAAAAAAAAAAAAATACAGTAACCACAAATGTATGTATGAACTATACCTGAGTTTACTTTTTTCTTTAAAACTACTCAATATATTTAACAGATTATCAGGGTTATCACCCTTTGTTGGTGAAACCGAAGCAGACACTCTTGTCAATGTGACATCAGCGAAATGGGATTTTAGCGCAGAAGAATTTCAAAGTATATCCACAGAAGCAAAGGATTTCATATCGAAATTATTGGTGAAAGATCCAAGGTACACTACTAAAACACTGAAATTGATAATAGAATTCTTGCTTTTGGAAACATACATATTTTTTTCAATGTAGTTTTTGTTTATTTTCATCAGAAATTTAGAAATAAATTGTTATACGATTTAAATGAATATAGAATATTTATACATATTAAAAAGAAGATAATTTTACCTCAAATCTGTCATAAGAAGATTATAAATGATAAAAAAAGGTTATATATATATTGTATCTTATCCTTGGCTTGGAAAATGAGTAAAATCTAAATGATATATCAATTATATTTTATTCCTAGAAAAAGAATGACTGCGCGTGAATGTCTGGATCACATATGGCTAAGAGTAAGTATAAATTCAAACGCATGCAAATTTATATTTTTTTCGTATCTTGAATAGAATCGTAAGGAAGATTTTTTTTTTTATCAAACATGGATTTCTACTTCAGCGTTCGCAGAAAAGAGAAGCACGCTTACCTGAACGATCTCTTTCTAAGAAGAGGTTGAAGAAATTTGTCTTCAGGAGAAAGTGGCAGGTAAGATAATCTTAACTTTATTGGCTCATATAAATCACAAAAATAATTTCACAAATTAAATTTATCAAAAGTAAGCTGAATTTTAAATTTTTGGGACACACGGAGTATTGCAGAAGCAATGCACATACGTATATACAGAAATTAAGTAATTAGGTACAGAATTTCTAAGTTAAAGGTTCATCACACTTAGTACAGAATTACTAAGTAAGAGGTGCATAATTTTATTTTCAGAAAGCCGTAAATGCAATGTTGGCTTTGAAGAGAATGGGTGTTAATTTGACATGATACTTGATTACTACACAGCTCCTTGCAAAAGGTTTGTAGACCTATCACAAAGGGATCTACCGTTTTGCTTTTAGATTCAGTAACCTGAAGTTTACAGTGTATTGCACCGTTGCAATCAAAGTCATTCTTCTTATGAGACCAAAAAGTAATTGAATACTTTATGTGTTTGTTTTTCTCATTCAAATTAGAAAATGATTCTAGTTTATTGTTTCTGAACATTTTCATTGTTGAGAATAACAAGTACCCTATGTAAAAACTGAAACAATGAACTTACTAGGTTGACTTATATGATAGAATTTTCTTAAACTCAGAACATGCTTATAGCTTATAAATGCAGATTCATTAATGACATACTGAAAAGAAATGTAATTTCCCCTTTATATTTACAAGATGAATACTAGAATACTAGAACCAAATTTAGATTTTGATTTAGCCTGTGATAAAGTCATGTTCAATTGTTCATATATTTTGCAGGTTAAGAGAAAGCAGATGTGGGTTGACATTTCTGGAATCACAAAAGCATTCTGACCAAACATGGAGTGGAATTACACAAAAATTGACGTTTATGCTGAAATTAAACGTTTGATAATTAAAATGTGTTGATATGCATTCCAAAACATATGATTCCAAATAATGTTCTTCACTAAACCTGAATAATTAATTGTGTGCTATATATAAGATAATATAATGAAAAAGTGGGATCTCATCTAATTGTTTATGGAAATTGTTTATAAAAACTTCATAACTTACAGATGAGGTATTTAGAAGATATAATTTATCATAAATAATTCAAAATAATTGAATTATTTTCATATTAATATTGGCATTTGCTATGTTATTTGCTCTGTATTAAAATTGTATTATTTTCAAAGCCTTTTTCGCCATCCATCTTTTGTTCTAGATTTACGTGGATTTATTAGTAGTCATTTGGAAAAAAAATCAAAGAATTGATCACTCTATGGAAGGTTAATATTCTTAAGAAACAACCCAACTTAGTTTATCATCTTCCCAGCCTTTGACATAATCATCGAAAGGTTAATGAACTCTTGTGATTAACGAGTCCATCATAATCACAAGGTTTTTTTCTTTATCACAAAAATACGTGAGGCTGTTAACACCAGAGTATAATTCTAGTCAAAACAAATTTTCTTATTAATTAAGTGTATTTTGATTTATGCTTTTTACATAAGTCCTGAGTTCATGAGAATGGTTTCTTACGACTTATTGATCATGAATTAATTTACAAATACCATAACTTATTTGACTGTTATAAATATTTATATATTTTCATTTGTTTGATTTCTCTATAGTTATTTGTGGCTAAACGTTTCCTGTACAAGATGTCTTAAATATGCAAGTCTGTTTTCAAAGATCATGTAAACTGTGTAAAATGTAATGTGAATTGTACAAAAGTATAGGTTTATGTAGTAAAATTCGCATAAACCAGCAGTCTGTAACATTCTACAATCCAGATCGTATGGATGTAAAGATAAAATCTTTTAAACTTAGATTGAATGTTATGAACACATTTAGACGATATATTCTATTGTTTCATTGAATCCTTTACCATTGAAACAAGTAGATTGTATAAATTTGGTATAATCTTGTAGAACAGAGTTTATAGAAATAAAACTTGAAAAGTTCATGTTTTTATTTTTTAGGAAACCAGCAAGTCTCATTATTTGTAAAAAGAATAAAATAACGTTACTGTAGGTTTATTTAAAACGAACAAAATCTTTGTATTGGTTAGTTAAATTTTATTGAGAATGATTTTGAGTACGTTGAACATAATACTGCAACTTCATATCTTTTTGTTTAAGTCAAACCTAAAGGTAAAAGGCACAAGGGAATCTCAGTAAATATATTTTAGAAAAAAACCCTGAATCATAATAATTTTGAAAATATTTTGTATTTACATAGGTACTTAAATGTTTTAATTCGAATTCATATCAGTTACATACAAAAGAATTTGAGGAGTTCATTAAAGAACTCCTGTTTCTTATGTATTGGAAAACAACTCAATAACGTGACAAAATTTATACATTCAAACTACATGCAGTCATCGTTCAGATAAAAAACTACAACTAATTTCCATGAAATACTATAATATTACATTATTCCCACCGGAAGTTCAGGTTTGTCACTCCTCAGCATTTTTGAAAAGTTTAGGCAGTTTAAATCAAATATATTAAGTTGTCTCTAGGAAAAAACTGTGCATGTTTTAATTAATTAACATTGATTTTATTTTCCTTTTCATTAATAAGTGCTTAAAATTGAAATGATACTCATGACAATTTTTAATCGCGATTAAAATTTTCATTTTTATTCCATGAAATTGATATTTATATATATCTTACAAAATGTATTTATGTACCTATTTCCCAACTGTTATGAAAAAAGACAAAACACATATGAATATTGAAGTCGTATTTTATTTATCAAACAAAGGCTTTAATCGTGATTAAAATTATTAATTTTCTTCCATGAAATTGATGTACATAAAATAATTGATGTACATAAAATAAAATAAACATAAATGTATTTATGCCTCCTCTTTTCCCAACTGCTATGGAAAAGGACAAAACTAATATGAATATTTGAGTCGCATTTTATTGATCAAAATGAAGACTTTGATCAATAAACAGCAATGAGGTTTATATAATCATTAAAAGTTTTCTAACTTATATTGGCAATTGTTCTTTACTTGTTAAAAATATTTCTTACATACATGAAATGAATCTACTTTTTAGCCTTTCATTCACTTACACTTGACCTAGCCCTGGACACAACCCGTCCTCGATCTCGTAAAGTCTTTTTGGTTCATCTCTGAGACTGACAGATTATTCAACATTCCGTACTCTATGGATCCCCCTCATCGAACTGTGGAGACACTGAATTTTCTATTTCCTCTTCAATTGTTCTTATGATAATCTTTATTGTCACTCATATATCTTGTCCAGGAGATATTGTTGTGTCTATTCTAAACTTAACACAATTTTTTCCCCTTCATATTGGGCATTCTGTTTCTTTTTGAGAGTTTTATTTTTTTCTAATAGAATATCTAGAATATCTCATTTTATACTATATGATATTTATATTATTATATATACTTATATTTTATACCTCAATTATGTTACTTTTTTAGTGCAAAAAGGTCACACAATAATTTACACGCATAAATTTGCAATATTTGTTCAATGATAAATAGTATTCAAATTATTTTACGCAAAATAAAATTTTAATTATAATCATTGTTACATCTGATAGAATATGATATTTGTTAAAGTGATTCATAAAAGAAAAAAAAAATAAGTGGAAAAAAGGTCAACTCACTTATACCGTAGCTAAGTAAGATGCACACTGATACCCTATTTTATCTGGAAAATACTGTTCATTAACTTAACATTAATTTTATTTTTCGTTCAATAATAAGTGGTTAAAAAATGAAATGATAGTCAAGACAGTTTTTAATCGTGATTAAAATTATTATTTTTTATTCAATAATTGATGTTCTTTATACATAAATATCTTTAAAATGAATTTATGCCCCCTCTTTTCCCAACTACTATGAAAAAGGACAAAATACATATACATATTAAAGTTGTATTTCATTGACCAAAATAAAAGGCGTTGATCAATAAACAAAAATATAGTTAATACAATCATTAAAAGGTTGCCAACAAATATTGACAATTGTTCTTTACACGTATAGAATGTTTCTTACATTCATGAAATCAATCTACTTTTAAGGCTTTCATTCACTTCTTCTTGACCTTGACCTGGACACAACCCGACCTCAATCTCGATCAGGTTGTCTTGATACATCTCTGAGAATGACAGAGTACGCATCATTCCGTATTCTAGGCAACCTCCTCATCAAACTGTGATGACATTGGATTCTCGATTTAACTCTGCTCTTGTTCTTATGGTAATCTTGTAATTACGTATATCGTGTTCAGGAAATATTGTCGTGTCTTTCTAAACCTAACAGAAATTTCTTTCCTTTTAGTGTGTTTTTCAAGTAAAATATTCTTTGCCGCATTGACTACATTCATCATTTATGGCAAACTTTCGGTTGCTAGCATTGGAAATAAATGTAGAGAATCCAAAAATCTGTTGTTGGTCCTTGTAAATATGATATTGCTATCCATGAACTGACATAACGTTATTTCATTTGAGGTTTGGGATAAAACAAGGCGGAGACCAATTAATTCCTAAATCTTCTCTCCTTATTCGGACACTTCATTTGAAAGAAATTAAATTGGTTTATGAGATGAAAAGAGAGTATAAGCTTTTTGACAGTTTTTGACACTCTTTTAATTGGGAGGAGAATAAGACAATACTTAATTAGCGAGTACAGGACCTGCTAAACATTGATCGAAACAAATAAAAATATGCCATTTCTGCTTGATGCCCTTTCACTTTTGGTTCTAAAAGATATATGGATCTAACAATTGCTGTGCCAGGTCTATAAAGGAAGTATTTTCTTTGAATGAACTTTGAAAAGTTTAGGCAAACCTATTAATTCAAAACTCTTTATTATAATTCAATTTTTACGACATATTTAAATTGAACAATATATAAATATGGCATGTAGTTGAGTGTAACACTGAAAAATTTCATCCCAAGAAAACCATTGTCAACCAAGGCGCAGCCAATGTTGAAAATGATTTTCGAGGGGTGAAAATTTCCAATGTTCACTCAACCACATGCAATATTGATTATATTATACTGAATGTTTTATACAAATACATATAACAGTGAACAGTGCACGCATAAATTCTGCACAGTCGCTATGTTTTGGAATATCACCCGTCGTCAAGCAATGTTGACTGTTGCTACGCTGGAGGGCGTGGCTTCATTATTCAGCGGGTAATAGTGTATTTTAATAAATGTTTCTCGACCAATCAGATTCAACTATTTTACATGAAAGTATAATATTGTAAATTGTTCAATTTTCAATGAAAAAACTGCTCAAAAATTCAAAAAGAAAAAAAATTTAATTAGAGACTACATGTATTTCGTATGGTTGGAGGATATTTAGCAGAACATTCTGCAAATCTGTACATTTATTCAATTTCATATCTTAGAACTTTAGCCTCACATACTTTTAACATTTTACGTTATGATATGCTAGAAATATTAAATATGGATCTCAATTTATATTTTCAGAACAAATTTCACACCTTCCCTCAACAAACTTTGCAGAGAAATGAAGGTATGTAAAAGAAGTCTAGAAAAAATTTACACAATTTTAAAGTGTAAAAAGGTCAACTTAATCATATCGTAGCTAAGTAAAATGCACATTGATACCGTATTTTCTCTTCGATTTTGAGTCATACTATATGAGTACTAATCCAAAAATATACTTTTCAAAAAAATCCTTGATATAACAAATTTCACGAATGACATACCTTAACCAAGAGGCCCATGGGCCACATCGCTCACCTGAGGAGCTTTGGCCTGCTATTCTTAACCAGATTTTTTCCCTTGTGACCTATTGTGACCCCATCGTATCCCGCGTGTCATAATTTGGATAAATTAAAATCTACACTACCCCCAGGATGCTTCCACATAAATTTAAGCTATTCTGGCCCAGGAGTTCTTGAGATAAGATTTTTAAAGTTTTTTCCTTTATATTTCTATGTAAAACTTTGATTCCTTATTGTGACCCTGTCCAACCTCGTGGGGATGATTTTAACAATATAGAATCTACACTAAACGAGGATACTTCCACATAAGTTTCAGCTTTTCTGGCCCAGTGGGTCTTGAGAAGAAGAGTTTTAAAGATTTTTCCCTTTATATTTCTATGTAAAAGTCTACACTACCCTAGGATACTTCCACATAAGTTTTAGCTTTTCTGGCCAATTGGGTCTTGAAAAGAAGATTTTTAAAGTTTTTTCCAATATATTTGTATGTAAAACTTTGATTCCCTATTGTGATCCCGCCCAACCCCCTGGGGTTATGATGTAAATAATTTAGAATCTACACTACCTCAGGATGCTTCCACATAATTTTGAGCTTATCTGGACCAGTGGGTCTTGAGAAAAAGATTTTTGATTTTTTCCCTATATATTTCTATGTTAAACTTTGATTCCCTTTTGTGGTCCCGCCTAACCCCCGGGGGTCATGATTTGGATAATTTAAAATCTTCACTACCCCAGGATGCTTCCACATAAGTTTCAGGATTTCTGGCCCAATGGGTCTTGAGAGGAAGAGTTTCCCTTTATATTTCTATGTAAAAGTTAGATTCCCTATTGTGGCTCCACCCGACCCCGGGGGATGATTTGAACATTGAGCTAAATGGAATCTACACTACACCAGGATGCTTCCACATAAGTTTCAGCTTTTCTGGCCCAATGGGTCTTGAGAAGTAGATTTTAAAAGATTTTTCCTATATATTTCTATGTTAATCTTTGATTCCCTATTGTGGCCCTGTCCAACCCCGGGGGTTAAGATTTGAATAATTTATAATCAACACTACTCCAGGATGCTTCCACATATTAAGTTTCAGCTTTTCTGGCCCAGTGGGTCTTGAGAAGAAGATTGTGGTCCCGCCTAACCCCCGGGGGTCATGATTTGGATAATTTAGAATCTACACTACCTAGGATGCTTCCACATAATTTTGAGCTTTTCTGGACCAGTGGTTCTTGAGAAGAAGATTTTTAATTTTTTCTGTATATATTTCTATGTTAAACTTTGATTCCCTTTTGTGGTTCCGCCTTACCCCAGGGGGTGATGAACATTGTACTATATAGAATCTACACTACCCAAGGATGCTTCCACATAAGTTTCAGGTTTTCTGGACCAGTGGGTCTTTAGAAGAAGATTTTTTCCTACATATTTCTATGTAAAACTTGAATTCCCTATTGTGGCCCCGCCCGACCCTCGGTGGTATTCATGAATAAGCGCATTATCGCCTGTGCCAAAGCCGCTAAAATATAAAGCCCGCTATTTTAAGTACACATAGTATTTTTAACATACTTGAAATCAATCTACTTTTAAGGCTTTCATTCACTTCTCTTGACCTTGCCTTAGACACAACCCGACCTCAATCTCGGCCAGGTTGTCTCGGTACATCTCTTAGACTGACAGATTACGCATCATTCCGTATTCTAGACAACTTCCTCCTCAAACTGTGAAGACATTGGATTCTCGATTTTACTCTGATCTCGTTCTTTTGGTACTGTTGCAACTACGTATATCGTGTCCAGGAAATAGTGTCATGTCTTCTAACCTTAAAATATTTTTTTTCCTCTTTCATTTGGCATTCTGTTTTCTTTTCGAAAATTTTATTTTTTTCTCAAAAATAGAATTGTTTTCTGCATTGACAACATTCATCATCTATGACAAACTTTTGGTTGCTAGCAATGAAAATAAATGTAGAGAATCCAAAAACTGTTGTTGGTCCTTTTAAATATGATATTGCTAACCTTGAACAGACATAACGTTATTTCGTTTGAGGTTTGGGATAAAACAATTAAGGCGAAGACCAATCAATCCTAATTCTTCTCGCCTTATTTGGACACTTCGTTTGAAAGAGATTGAATTCGTTTATAAGTGTTATGTTCTCAGTGTATGATGTTAAGAGATAATGCGACAACACACCGTGACCATGCCGGGTTCTGTCATATTTTTATTACCACTTCCGTTATATATATTCTATACATTGGAACCAATCATGAACATAATTCCGGATTACATAGAACATTACATTCCTCTCTTTTTTAAATTGGTATTAACAAAATTAAATAAAAGTTTAAAGAATTTCCAGCAAATAAACATAGATAATAAATTGTCAATGTGTAGAACAGATGAAGAAACAAGAGATCCAAGAAGAAGATTTACAGACACAGATTACCCAGATTTTCATTTAAGTCAGATTGCCATTAAAACATAAAATGTTAAAAACATAAAATGTTACTTGACATATTCAATCAACAAAATATAACATGATACAATATTGAGAACTTATGTAGCTCTATGAACCTACTGGGGATTATTATGCCCCAATCACTGTAGGTCATACCTAACTCACTTCAACACAAAATCTTTCAGTTTAATTGGTTGTTTCCTTTCACGGCCACTTCGCCGCACAACTGGAGTTTTTTCCTTTAAAGTCGCACTTGTAGAATTGGGTTGTTCATCTGACTCGGACACCTCTGGACAAATGGAAACTGGACTCGGCCAGCGAATATCCTCCTCTGGAATCCTGACCATTGCTTTGTCCTCAAGACTGCTACGAACAGAGTCACTTATTTTCTTGAATTTCGACACATTGCGTGTAACACCATTATCAGTTGTTACCATACATCCTTTCTTTTCTAACACTGTTCTTGGCTGTGGCTCGTATGTAGATTGTAGCTTGTCTCCACGAATTTCCTTCTTCATCAAAACAGAATCTCCCACTTTTATTTCCGAATTTCTGCTACGATTCCTCTGGTCACCATAATGCTTCATAATGCGTTTTGCTTCACTGTCCCGTGTCCTCACCATCTCATCAAGTACTGGTTCCTGTGTCTTCTCTGAAATTTGCGGTAATTTAGTTTTTGGTTCTCGATTGAAAAGTAATCTGTACGGGGTTTGACCTGTCGAGGTATGTGGTGTTGCTCGATACTGCCGTAGAAATCTATACATCTCCTGTTTCCAATTCAGCTGATTGATGTGAGCAGAGCGTATCGCCTTCATAAGAGGTTTATTAAAGCTCTCGGCCTGAGCGTTAGCTCGGGGCCACCTTGGAGTAATTCGGCGGTGTACAAAACCCATGTTCTCTGCAAACTGCTTAAATTCATGTGACTGAAAAGGGCTGCCGTTATCGCTCTTTACGGTTTTTGGTAGTCCAAAAGTACTGATGACTTTGTCAAGTACAGGAATCGTTGAGCGTGCAGATACTGACTTCACTATCTCTACAATAGGATAACGGGAATATTCATCTACCATGACAAAGAGGTAGTCACCCGAGGGTAGAGGTCCACAAAAGTCTATACTGATGTTTTCCCATGGTGCGTAAGGTAGTTCTGACATCTTGTAAGGTTCCATAGAACGGGTTTCTGGAGTTAGAGCTTGGCATGATGCACAGTTCCTAACTGCTTCCTCGATAGCTCTGTCCATATCAGGAAACCAAACTTTAGAACGTAAGAATGATTTTGTTTTGGCTATACCCTGATGACCTTCATGCGCCAGAGCAACAGCTCTCTGTCTGAGACTCTTGGGTAGCACAATGCGGTGGTTCCGAAGTAAAATATTGTCAGAATGTACAGTAAGTTCATCCCGAACAGCCTTGATTGCTGTCAATTCACACACGTCAGCATCTTCCAATACGTCGGTCTTCATCTCGTACCACTTTCCATATCTTGTATAATAGATTGCTTTCTGTAAAGTATTGCATTTATGAGTGGCTTCTCGTACTTCATCTAAGTCAATAGCTTGTGGTAACGATTCTTTTGCAATGAAGTTGACATATTTCTCAGCCCAGTTTTCTTCCAGTGATTTCTTAGATTCTCCGACTGGATGCCTGGAAATGTAGTCGGCAATATTTTCACTTCCGGGTTGGTATTTAATTGTACAACAGTAGGGCTGAAGGCGTAGTCCCCATCTTTCAATTCGCAAGGGTGGTTGAGGTTTATTCCAAATTGTTTCCAGGGGTTTATGATCTGTTATGATTGTGAAGTGTGATAATCCTCTGAGATATAAGTCATAATGTTCACACGCCCACACAACACTTAACGCTTCTCGTTCTGTTTGACTGTATCTGGACTCTACTGGTGTAAGGGCACGGCTCGCATAACTCACAACTTTATCCTCCTGTAGTAGTATTGCACCAAGTCCTATTGGGCTGGCGTCCACTTGCACTGTCACCGCTTTGCAAGGGTCATAGTAGGAAATAACGGTCTCACTACACAACCTTTCCTTCAGTGTTACGAATGATTCCTCGCACTCTTTGCTCCAGGTCCAGGTTTGGTCCTTGTGTGTCAATTGCCGAAGAGGTCTGCATATCTTGGCATAGTCCTTAATAAAGCGAGAACAATAGTTTGTTAAGCCTAAGAAACTTCTTAGGTCCTTCACATTTTCTGGTCTACTGAATTCACGTACTGCGGTCACCTTCTGAGGATCTGGTGAAATCCCTTTTGTTCCAAAGATCACTCCAAAGAATGATATCTGATCCGTTCTGAAAACGCATTTTTTGTAATTAAGAGTCAATCCTTTTTCACAGAGTCGTTTCAACACTTGTCGTAGAGCTATATAATGTTGTTCCTGGCTCGCTCCGAAAACCACTATGTCATCTGATATGTTCCGCACTCCTGAAATATCTTGAACAACTTGGCGTATGGTTTCGTGAAAGATTTCCGACGCAGATGACACACCAAAATTCAATCTCTTGTAGCGGAATATACCCATGTGTGTATTAAATGTAGTGATATATCTGGAATCTGGATGAAGTTCCAACTGATGGTATCCACTACGCAAGTCAAGTTTACTAAAAACTTTGGATCCATTTAAGTCTAATATGAGCTCCTCTATGGTAGGCATGGTATGCCTCTCACGCTTTATGGCTTTATTTGGTTGGCGCATGTCAACGCAAAGCCTGATTTCTTTTCCATCCTTCTTTGGTGGGGTCACAATAGGGGACACCCACGGTGTAGGCTCTCCTTCGACTTTCTCTATAATGTCTAATTTTAACAGTTCATTTATCTCCTTTTCAACTTTATCCCTCAAATGAAACGGAGTCTTTCTCCTCTTCTGAGCCACTGGTTTGACAGTCGTGTCAATGTGAATCTTCACTTGATGATTCCTTAATTTCCCAATGCCTTGAAATAACTGAGGAAAGTCATCTTCCACTTTCTTCTTGATGTCATTTACATTGTTCACTAGTTTGATGATTTGTAGGCTATCAGCAGTGGGGTAGCCCAACAAGGATCCATTTACACCTTTCACCACATAGAACCTCACGATATCATAGCTCTTCTCTGTTTCTAATGTTAAATCACAAGTCCCCAGAACTGGTATTTTGCCACCTCCATAAGGTACAAGTTCACAATGTTCCTTCCTTCTCCGAAGCTTGGGACTTCCTACTTTAACGTAATCAGCTTCGTCTAATATGTTTACAGATGAACCACTATCCACCAGTAACTTGAGCTTGTGTTTGTTTACGAATACTTCAGCATATGGGCCTTTCACACGGTTTACACCAGATTTCATTATTTTGATTCCATAACAGTAATCATCACTGTCACTTTCAGATGAAGATTGTTTGTGCTGTTTCATGAACTGTACTTTCTCTTTCGTCCTGACTTTAGTATCCTTTTTACTCCTGCACACAGACTTGAAATGTCCCATTTTCTGGCACTTGTGACACTTTTGGTTATGAGCTGGGCATGGTTTGTCTCCCTTATGTGGAAACACTCCTCCACATTTCCAACAATGTTTGTCAGGTTTCCTCGTTGACTGATAACGTTTACCTCCTCGCAATGCACCACTACTCGGTCGAGAACTACGAACATGTAACTTATTTACAGTCTGATCCACATGACGCTCCATAGCTTGAGCCTGAGAATCCGATAATTCTAGTGAGCGCCCTAATTGAATTATGTCCTCTAATCCCTTATCAGGTTCTCTCAAAGCTCTTCTCCTGAGTTGGTTGGACCTGCATGACTGGATTATTTGAGACAGAATTTCCTTGTCAATGTTTGTAAACTCACAGTGTTTGGCGAGTTTCCGCAACTCAGTGAGGTACTCATCCAAGGTTTGTCCCTCCTTTTGTTTGCAATTTCTGAATGTGTATATCTCCATTTGTGTGTTTTTCCGCGGCCTGAAATAATCAGTGAGAACTTTCTTCGTTGCTGTATATGTAGTTTCGTTTTCCCCCTTTTGAGCCTCATAAATGTCAAAAGTTTGTTCACCTACGTAGTGCAGTAACAACGCTCGTTTACGATCATCTACACTCTTTATCAAAGCTTCATTAGGCTCCTCACCTTCCGGTACAACAGGGTTTACTAATTTTAATGCCACAAATAAATTCTCTAAACGTCCGACCCACCTGTCCCATCTTGGGCCTACCGTTGACTTATCCACTTCTGCATCGAATGCCGGGAAAATCGGTATTGACAGTTGATCCATCATAAATTCTGGGTCCGTTTGCTTTACTCGTCGCCAATTGTTATGTTCTCAGTGTATGATGTTAAGAGATAATGCGACAACACACCGTGACCGTGCCGGGTTCTGTCATATTTTTATTACCACTTCCGTTATATATATTCTATACATTGGAACCAATCATGAACATAATTCCGGATTACATAGAACATTACAATAAGATGAAAAGATAGTATAAGCTTTTTGACAGTTTCAAAAAATGAAGCTAAATAAATTTTTGGACTTTTTATTTGATTGAGAGGAGATTGATAAAGACCATACTTTATTTGCTAGCTCAGGACTTGCTCGACATTGATCGAAACAAATACAAATATGTCATTTCTGCTTGATGCTCATTCATTCTCGGTTTTAAAAGATGGGGAGATCTAACAATTGCTTTGCCAGGTCTATACAGACTGTATTTACTTTAAATGAACTTTTTGGACTCATGCGAAATCAAGCAGAAGATATTTATGTCTGCAATGTCGCAACAGATTTTGTTTTCTCCTAGTGCCAGTTCGTTATGACCCATAAGGTCTCTCTTTCATCACATAAAGATATTTTAATTTTTGCGCATCTTGGTGTCTTAAGCTTTGAGATATTGGTAAAGATTTACAATTTTTTTTTTTAAATGGTCCGGTCTTTCTTTAATTCTTTTTAAATTGTACAAAGGCATGTTTATGGTTATGGTCGCGCCGTATTTAAAAAAAGTTCAAAGTCTGTTCTCGCTTCCTTTCTCAATTCAATTATTTCTGCCAGAAGTGGTCACTAACGAAGTAAGTTGTATGCTGCTACACACATTGTATGTTCCTGGCCTCTTTGGTAAAGTAAAGGACATTGAAATGCTCAGTTAATTAGGCAAATGCCAATTGTTATAGCTTCTGTTCGAGCGAATTCCAATTGATTGCTAAAGTTAAAGAATATTTCACACTTCAGGTTACAGGCACGTATAATAATATAAGAAAGTCAATATCAATTTATATATTGCATTGTTGTTTATTCCCAATAAATATAACTTAGATCTTATTTTAAAAAAGTTTGTCGTTGGTATTTGGTAAGACCCTTTATTATATCGTTTTACTTAATTGAAATGCATATACATAGGAATTAAAAAAAAAGAATTCAAAGCTTTATAATAAGTTTATCTTATAAGTTTATCTTAAAACTTTATCTATAAATTGTATTCCAAAGATTTATTTTTGCAGTTATTTCGCACATTTGATTGACCTGTTGACCGGTCACACCCGTCGTGTGCTCCTTGTCGACCATATAACTTACGAAATGATGACTTTAAAAGAGACTTTTGATATTCTTGTTCCATCAACTTGTAATGTAATAGATTTAATAAAAGTCTAGATACATTGTACCTTGACGTCATCCAGGATTATGTAGTATTGTTTTTTTCTATAGTTATGAAAAATAAATTTCATATACATTTCATAACCATAAGTTTGTACGATACTCCCCTCCACCTTAATTCTTGAAAGTATGAGTCAGGCATTCTTGCAAAACAAGCAAAAATTATAACAACCAAAATGAAGGTTTGACCATCTTGATAAAACAAATTCCCCTCATTTCTCTCATTACGCTAAATAATTGACAGACGATGGATTAATTCTTTCTCAATGACGGTCAAAATGTTGTAACAGGTCATTATTTTGTCCCTAAATAAGCAAAATCTCCGCTTACTAGTGATGATTCTTACCAAGATGTGTCAGACAGACAGACAAATTTATGATTTTATCACCATCATTTCACTTTAACAAGAAAAATAACAAAACGGTCAATAAAAAGTTTTGTCTAGCATCATGTTGTTTTAATTTTTATATTTTGAGGCTTCTTCAAAATGTATCTAGAATTTAAATTAAGCAAATTCTTTGAAAATAGCACTTTTGATCATTTTTCAACAGCTACAACAATTTTGTCTTAACGATTTGTTCCAATATCCAACCTAACTTAAAAAAAAAATGTTTTTGAAAATAATAAAAGTTTTTTTTTCAAGAGAAGTAAGAATTTATACATAATTAGTATCGACAGATCACAAAACCACTACTAAATGCTAAAAGACGACGGTGAATATTCTATTGACGACTTATAAAAATCTATATTTTGTTCCGTAAAAAACGTATAATTCCATCAAGTATTGATTTAAACAACGTCTGAGATGTAAATGAAGGCAATGAAATTAATAAAACGTCAAAAACATTCTATGACCAAAAAAATCAATCGCTGCCATTGAACATTATACAGATTTCCGCTTCTTGCATAAAATTTCACTCTACACTTGAGTCTACAATACTTTGTAGTTCCGTTGCTTCCACAGAACTTGATGGTCTCTTTTTGAGCAATTTTGAAAAGTACATCATTAAAAATGGCAAGGATATCCAAAGTGGAGAATTATAAAACATTGCTGTACACAATATATTCACCATTCGATTAATCACTATTCCATGCATATTCATAAAGTTAATTATATAATACGGTATGCAGCAGATAGCTGTTAAAATCCCTCCAATATTGACGCCTCTGAGGTAAGGAACGTCATCGTTAAGTGAGTTGTACGGACACTTTATGTGGTTGGCGACAACCAATGCATTTAATATCATTAGCACAAGGGGTGCAACAACGGTAGTGCAAAACACATATATTGTCGAGGACAATACGTAAGCATTTGTAGGTGAGAAATCCAGACAACATACACCAATGCCTGAAAATAAAAAAAAATTTCGTGAATTATACATTCAGTGGAAGTGAGATTCTTAAATATCTATCTAAAATGGGTATATCTGTCGATCCATATCATAGAAATCAAAAAAGAAGATAAATTCAAAGTTATTGGTAGTTGTATGAAAACGTACCCAAGTACTTATATTTAAGATATAATTGATGATCAATTATTGGGTATGGTTTTTTTTTTATTTAATTCGTTGTGCTATTTTTATTTTTCCGAAGAAAAGAAACACATGAATAACCAACACCAAAACCAACAAGAAAGCATAGAAGTCTAATTTTTACATCATTGATGTGAAAAAAATTATCATATCAGCTCAGCAGTCCATTAATGAGCAGAACATACTCGAACCTCTGAAAAAAAAGGTGAGATCAGGTGCCATGGAGGGGTAAGAATCCCCTATCGTCAGATTACATTGTACGTCTGCTTCTTCTGCTGTCAAGATCGGTTAAAAAAAAGCAAATGACAAAATAATGACCTTCAAATGAAAGATGTTATTCAACAGTGACTTACAAGAAAGTTGTTTTTTATATCTTCTAACGACTAAAGAATATGGGAATGTTGATTTTAGCGAAGTAGACTGATATCAAATTAATTCAAGAAAAATGAATAAAAAAACCAGGTCTGCTTATAATGAGGCATGATTAGTAAGTTAATTTCAACAGTTCGTTAAAAGAGCTGATCTATAAAGCCATTATAGTTATTTCTAATGAGGAACTCAAACGTCTTTTTAATGATTCTGGGTCCTCATTGTTAATAACTAATAATTTAATTTTGGTTGTAACACGTCATTTGATTGGTTAAACGATTTTATCCATTTTGTATAACATAACTTGCCTACGTCACAATGAGTTACATCAAAAACGTATTACTCCGCTTGACGTTAATTTTTAAGATATGCGATATTTGAAGCTTTTTTCCGAAGGAATAATTTGGAAAAATTGTCTCATTGTCTATATTGAAATCAAATTATAAGGAATAAAGCTTATTTCAACGTATGTTATACGATATAACATAAGTTGAAATAAGCTTCATTCCTTAAGTATATCAACGTCACCAGAAATGATGTGTCCACGTTACTAAAGTTGTAAGAGAAAGAACATGAATACTGAGACGAATTGAAATTAAGATATTCGTTGTAGAGATATTTTTGTCATTTGAAGTAAAAAAAAACAACATTCAGAGAATACTGGAAAGGTATGGACATCAACCTGAAACAAAGTAGAACACAGTTTTTCCTATGGTAACACTTGTTAACCCTTTTTGCTTTCTAATTTGTTGTGTAACAAAGCATGTCAAAATCAACAGTCGATAAATACCGATATAATCCGCAGTAGACGGTTGACAAAGAAGGTATACACTTTTAGAAAAAGAAACCTCTGCTCGTGTTAAGTTATTAATATCAAATCAAAGTCTTGTATATTGAAAAGATTGTAAATAAATAGTAAACTTACTTTGAAAAGAAATATAGGCGTCTCTATACAACTGAAAATCTCTTCTATCCACTGAAGATTTCAATGACAACCCTGTCTCTTGGCCTAAAGTCTCATTGTTTCCCGCCATGATGACGTCATCAAAACGCATACCAGAAATATCACGGAAGATAAGATCAGCTACTGCAGTAGTTTCTGCTCTGAGTAGAAGAACGACCTGTCCATTTTCACAGTTATTCGTTAACGAGCGCCGGACTGTTCCAGGCCATTCTTGGAGGACAGTGGACATTGTCCTATCTGCAATTTCTTTCATTATGGTGTAGTGTGTCCCGTTCACTGGTTGACACAAAATTCTGCTAAGGGTTGAATTTTGAGGAAATTCTGTGAGGTTCTCTGAATCATTCCTATCCAATGTAACAGAAAGCAGAATCTTCATTACACCTGAAAGAGGAGGCTGCTAGTTTAATAAAACTGTTTAACTTCAAATGTCTCATTACATATTGCAGTTTGATTTTATGCTATATCTCAAATGTTAAAACGTTTACATGGACAACATTTTAGTCACCGACTGACAGTAAATCGCCCAATAAAACAATTTTGCGATCTTTAACTATTATCTATTCGACTATAATTCTAACCATTTTAATCCCTTTGATACTTTAAACTTTTAATGGATTTTTTAAACCATTTTTTGAAACATTGTTACCTTTGGTACAATACATTTTCAAGCTATAACTTCCTTCGTTTTTTAATTATTTGTAAAACATAAATGGAACCAAACTATGAAATAATCTATATATAAGGTTAAAAAAAGAAACATTTGACATTAAAGAAAATAATTCATTGATGATTACTTTTACCTCTAAAATTTGAGTACTCTCCCCAGCCGTAAAGGGGACCAGCACACAGCAGGACGGAGAGCATCCAAAACCCGACCACCAGGAGCTTTGTGTTGATTGGTGTAAATACCTGTAGATGTTTGTCCGGGTCAATCACGGCATACTTCCTAAAGATTACAATATTCAATATGAATTACTCTATATATTCTCCATAAAGTAAAAAATTATTATAATTGACAATTTTTCAAAGGATTGTAGTTGATGTACTGACATTGTGTGTTGTGTCATGTTGTGAATTTTGAATTTACCGGATGGCAGTAAATACAAAATTTATAACGTGTTGTAAATTTTGTATCACCCGGTAAATTTACAACATGACAGTTGTTTCAAAGGTTAATCAATTCACATAGAAACATGTTAAAAAATCTTTGACGACAGCAATCCATCAAAGCATTTTGAAAAAAGAAATTGTTGGACGGTTGTTAGTATTTGTTCACACGAATCACAAAAATTCTACTTACAGTTCCCTATATTGTTTTTCAGCAAAATACAGAGTACAGATTATCACTGCAAATGCAAATAATTCAATAATGCTACTGTACCTTTCAAAAGTCGCCAGAGTTGCACCCAAAATAACGAAGGAGATCAGAGAATTGCTGAAGTAGGCGAATAACTGGCAGAAAATTTCTCCTCCGATCCAGGTACCTATGATAAAATCTGATTATCAAAAAAATCTTGCTTTGTTTCCAAATGCATGTTTTAAAAGGGAGTTTATCAAAATTTTACGTGAAATGAAATATATGGAGATAACAAATGATATTCAAGCTCAAAAGTCCATAAAACAATACAAAATATGAGCAGAGCAGACACGGACCTCCAAAACATCAGAGATGGAATCAGGTGCCATGGAAAGTATTCCACTTCTAATGATAAAAGCTACATAACACTCGCTTATTAAATGATTTGGAAGCAATGAAAAGGGTAATGATTTGGAAAACTCGGCAGACAAATATGTATGAACAGAATCGTAAAAAAGACCTCTTCGTGTAAGATGATGATAGGAGGTGCAATACGAGTTGGACTTGAGCCAAAGTTTCACATTAGTCTTTCTTTTAAATTATCTTTTGGAGTACATGTAGTCCCGTTTGTAAAACGTATGAAGATTCATTTGACACATTATGTCCCTTTAATGGGAGAAGGAAACGGTTTAAATTGAATTACTTTTCAACCAATTCTAATTTTTATAATTTCTATAACGAAAAGACAATTATAATGATCACTTAAAATTTGAACATCACTTGTTGATTTACAAAGGAGATACAGAACTAAAAGTTCCTCAAAATGTAAACAAGACTCGTGCAAAATTATTGTTTACAAGAAAATATATTTAACACAAAACGAGATTCAGCGAATCACTAGAAACTCTCTTATCGTATTTAGAATTTACTTCTTTATTGAAAAACTTCTGTTTTGATCGAACACATATTAACAAATTTTAACCTATGTGCACAAAAACAAAATGGCATGGGCCCTGTTTAAATATTAGAAAGGTCTGGAGCTCTAAATCTGTCTTGTATCTCGACAATTGAAATTAAAATCTGGATGACCATTAGAAATACCTTAGTTAGACATGTATAAACATAAAAAATCTGAAAAAAAATTAATTTGAAAGTTTTAGCAAAACTGTGTCTATGTCCCTTTCATTCTTGATTAACATTGCCCCATATAAGATATTGAGATATTTTCCCAATAGAGATGTTGTTAAATAGGTTTGCTGAATGTTGTTATCATAAATTGGCCAAAACAAGTATAATATAGGGAAAAATATACAGATAATTGAGTACATGATTGCACTAGGGGGTTATATTTCAATAATGCTTTATAAATTATGCAGAAATTATAGATAATAAACTACATTGCAAGTGTAAACTCTTCGTAATTGGAAGATCATTGTTTTGAATTAGTGCGAATGGTTGATGATATATATACTTTGAATTTTTCCTTCTTATTGAATGAGAAATAGATATTTCCTCTGATGTCAATTAAGAAGTTTCTATTTTTAAACAGCATGCATAAATTTTTATTTATGTATAACACTCATCATATATTTTGTTTAAAACATCTTCTCGCAGATAGCTATGATAGAGAAAAAAAAACCTAATAGAAGTTCAATTCATCTTATAAAGGTAAATTTTGACAAACTATACGTTAACTTACTCTAGACATCTAATCCATCCTCAAGACTTTCATATGGTGCATGAAGTATGTAGTGTACATGGATTTGTTTTGTTTGTAGATTTCTTTTAAAATCGATCACTGGCCGTTATGATTACTTTGTTTAAGGATAACGAAAAGTGAGCGATCTTATAAAAGACTTCTAACAACAAATCTGTGAACAAGACATGAACATGGACTCCTGGAAATTCTAGAGGTGGGATAAGGTGCCGTGATGGAAAAATATCCCCTGGTGACTGGTCACAGCCACTATGTATTGTTCAAGAAGGTAAATATTCGTGGGCAAATTTAGTATAAAAGAGCAAATGTTTAAAATTCGTATTAAACAAGTAATTCAAATTACTCTCCATTGACAGATTATATTTTCCATGAAAGACTTCAAACAGGGTACCCCAGGCAAATTGATAATACTAGGAGCATGCTCTTGAGCAGCAAATAAGTTGGGAGACATAATCATGCAGATGTCACGGAATATTACTATAAAAATAGGGAAAATTAACGATGGAAAAGCTGAAGTCATCTCATTTTTGAAAAATATAGTTTAGTTGTAAGTTGGCTTTTATCGTTTATAGTCAGAAAAACATCCAAATATGAAAAAAAGACAGACTCGGCAGTGTCTTTTATTTCAAGTTCACTGGGATAAATCTGGTCTTGGTATAGATTAAATTGAAATTGCTATTGCTAATTGATAAAACATAGCCGATATATTGAAGGTCACGACAAATGTTTTCTTCCATCCATGAAGAATTTTTCTTTATATTTGCCTAATAGAAATATAAAGAAAAAAGCCGGTAAATAAAGGAACAAACTTAGTGCCCATATGAATTGCAACAGTTTGTTGGAAGTATAATTATTTCCAAAGACTATAAAGATGTTGTAAATGACGAACTCCTGTATTTTTTTAGCATCAAGTGCAGATTACTTTTGTGTAAAATCAGGTTGATTTTTTTTAGCATTTCATCCTTGGAAGGTAAATAGCGTGTATATATAACAGTTCGGTAGATGGAATTAAATACAATTCCGACTTCAACTTGAACTAGTGCTAATTGTAACGGGGACCGTTACAGATGTTCCCCAAACGCTCCCCAACTCCCTTTTATAGTCATATTCCCTGTAAGCGTAATTAAATAAGACAAACTCTATGCATTTGAGACTTTGACAACGTTTACCCAGAAGTGTACCATGTTCATTCAAATTTTATCATTGCACACTTGCGCATGTGAATGCATGTGCGTAATGACCATATCATATTGTCTACACAATCTATATATTTTAATATGCTAAATATTAAAGTATTTAATCCAAAAGTATAAAAAAAAAGCTCATTCAAGTGTATTTTTGATTTGATCCATTTCACGTGCACGCGCGTGCATACATGAGCATGGCGACCATACCTTCTTGTTGAAGTCCATTACATCTATACATGTTCTAAATCCCACCCCGTTTGGTTGAAAACCAAGGGAGTTATAGCTGTTTAAAGTTTCAGCCAATCAGATTGCAGCGCACGTACACGCACATGTATGCATGTGCATGGTGACCATA
>PRKT01000185.1:777721-832350 GCA_003671525.1 Saccostrea glomerata
AAAAAAAAAAGAAGAAGAAGGGTCAGTTATGGCCTTTTTTTGGCCCAGTGAATTGCTGTAAATTTTAAAATTGAAATATACATGTATCTCAATTTTGTTTGAAATGTCGCATTTATTTGTAGGACTCTTGACGACCATTTATCTGTAAATCATGCCGTAATATTCAATCTAGTCAACATATTATGACGTCATGAAAGGCGTATGTTTACCTCATCTTGTAAATTTTAGTAAAATTGGCCAAAAGTTTAAGCATCTTTTAACATTTTATATAGAGCACAACCTCTGATAAAAAATTTGCAGATGCAAAATGAAAGAACTGTTTTAAAGGATCGTAAAACATGTTGAAATTTTTTGATCGAGGGATAATTGTGATCATATTTTACTTTTTTGCTGAAGGTAGTCAAATATGGATGTTTTCTGCCAAATTAAAAAAAATACATTTTCGCAAAGCTTGTTTATCGATACCTCTAGTCTCAAAAGAGAAATTTTGTATCAGGAAAAAACAGTACCGGTTTCTACTTTACTTTTGAAATCATCTTCGATAGCCAAGGGTTTCTGATACGCTACTCTCCTCATAACCCCTTGGCATACGGTGTTCATAGAACTTTGGTTTTTCAATCGTGTTCTGATTGGGATTCGGTACACCTGGTCGACCAGTCAGCAATTGTTTTTTGTAATGACGATATTTGCGTTCGGGATACTTCTTATCTCTTTAATCTTGAAAATGAAAAACGCAAGTCAACAACGATCCGTAAGATAACATGCAATTCTATTAATAATCAAAGTGTCATCTAATATCTTCTAAATATGTGATTAAAAATTTATATTGAAACGTCAGATTTGAACTATAAAAAATAAATAAACCTAACTCAATTATTGCTTCTCAACTATTCTTGAAAAAACTTTGATTTAATTTTTTTTAAAACACGCGTCTTTATTCCTGTCGATGACGCAATCTGTGCGTACCTGATAGATTCGAGATCACGTGACAAAAAAAATCCCGACTTTTGACTTCATCGTATGCCAAGGGTTCATGAAGAGAGTAGCGTATCAGACACCCTTGGCTAGCGAAGATGTTTTGAAATATAAAATAGGAGAAAGGATGATGGTCAATTAATTGATATAAGGACAGGACCATTTTATGCACCAAGTGAATCTAGCTCTTTAAAAAAAATACATAATCATAAAATGCACTCATAGTTCGTCAGTAAACATCAGTGTATGTTTGTACATTTAATCTGTACATTATATTTTCTTTTAGGTATACGCACCCGTCCTCTGTTGGGGCGTCTAGTTTTGAGCTGGTTCATTTATTCAAATTCTGCAAATTAATTGTCCTCTGCGTTAATATTGTTAAGAGTCGGAAAAGCTCCTCCTTAAAACACTTCCTTTTTCTAGCATCTGTCCATCTTCTAATTTCCATTTACACTGGAATTTTATGCATCTTTTGTGTCTTTAGAATGTTGATTATTTCCTGATTTGTTGTCAATGTATCAATGTATACGTCAAGTCTAGCGAATTTACAGGTTATTAAACTTTTCAATATTTTAACTGAGGGAGAAGGAAGATCAGTCACCTTTGACGTCATTTACGAATGAATCTCACAATACAAAAAAAAAGGTAAAAAAAAATACGTTTGGTCCAATTAATTTTTAATACGAGGGCTTTTCAATAAATAATTTCCTGAGCTCTATGACATACAATATAAAAATCATATGACATTAAGCTTGACTTTCTTTTATTAATGAATCTTTAATGAATTGATTATTTACAGTTTATTCGACCACTTTTCCTGACATAGTTTCATTGTGAGAAGTTGGAAGACAAGGGCTATTCGAGACACTGCATAAAAAATGAATGGTAAACAAGAGCGAAATAAAACGCTTCGTGAAAGCTGCTGTAAAATTCGTTAAGAATCCAAAAGAAATATTCCCTAAAGTATGTGAAATCTACAGCAACTAATGTCTGTTTTAAAGAGACATGAACAGGTGGATTTCATTGAACAAAAATGATATATAATGGACATCAAAAATGGGTACCGTCCTTGGCGACAAATACTTACAACAACCAATGTAATGTTTGCGAAAATTCAACAAATAATGACTGATGTTGTTTGATTGAATTTAAGACGCATGGCAAAATTGATAGGCATCATTTTGGGGGTAGTTTACAATGTTTTAAAGAAACATTTGACAGTAAAAAAGCTTGTACTCAACGTTCACCCTATCTTTTAATAAGTGAGTGAAAACAATAGCGTGTAAGAATATCCAAACAATTATTTTAAAAAATCAAAAATTGAAGTTATCCACGTTTGTCTGAAATTCAAACAGATATAGTGAAACTTGATTTCATTGCTTTAAACCCTCAAAACAAATTAACAATAAGATGCACTTGACAAAAACAGCCAAGGTCTGAAAAAGGCAACGAATTTTAGAAGCACAATAATAATTTTATTTATTAGTAGTCTTTTTGTTCTAATTCCTATTCGGAGAGGCAGTTCAATATCTGGAGAAGTCTAGAAAGCAAATTTTTGCAAAAAAATCGAAAGGTTTATGAGAGGATGGAACCAGTATCAGGAATCCACTATTTTAAATTTAGTCATGACAGCGTCCAAACTCACAGGCCATGAAGAATAAAGTAGTTTTGGGGATAAACAGAAAGATAATGTTTTGTCAAACCAACAACATGAGCCAGATCTTTCATCCTTTCACTTGTTTTATTTTCCAAACTTGAAAAAAAAAACACCATTCAGAAAGAAAAAACAAGTCGAGGAAATCATAGGATCTGCCATATTCTAGTCTACGAAGGGCAATACTCAAAAACGCGTCTTAAAAACAATCAGAAATTGAATAAAAATGTTATGAACATGAGTTTCAATTAAAAGAAAATATTCAAGTAAAATCATGAAGGCTAAATCCTTGAAAAGCGTTTTTGTTACTTTCCGAGCACCTTTGACATGTAACAGGGGAGATCATTATACAACTTTACTTGTTTATGTAAAAGAATATTTGTATAAGGTTTTTTGATCTCCCCATTTATGGTATTCTTTAATACTCATGGTCATTTTCAATAAATGACAATTCACACAAATATGGAGATGTGATTTTTATCCAGGAAGAAAGTTTTTATCCAGGAAGAAAGTGGAAGGTTATTTAGATCTCAATAATATGTAAACAAGCAGGTATTACATAAAGGACGTTATTTATTGAACAGCCCTCGTACAACAGGCAGTTCAAAACTAAACGCTCTATTCAGTAAAGTGGCAGTACAGATTATTAAAAAGAAGCATACGAGTCGTACATGTGTACAAGGTTAAAAAATGATTGTCAGAAAAGAGTTCCAAAAATCAACGTTTCTCCTAAGGCACCAGACAAAACTTAACGCTGTGTAAACATCATACTTTGAAAAGCATTCTTTAAACATCTGTATAAAGGTTAATGGCTGAAATTCAAGAATGATTATTGATAATATTTTTTAATGATAACTTTTCTTTTCAATCAGTTGTGACAAAACTTTTTGGATCAACCTTCGTGTTGTATTAATTTCTCTATAATTATTATTATCATCAACCCTGCAAAGGAAAGTAAATTGATCTCTTATGTTAATAGAGTAAGTCGTCAAAGTTATATGTAAAATTGAGAAAAGGAGGGACGACTAACTATATTTTTGGAAAGCACCTTTGTAATACAATTGGATCCTTTAAAACCCCTTGATTAAAAGATTAAATATAAACTATTATTAACTAAATTGTACTAAAATTTTCAAAATTAGTTTGATTTGCGTGAATGTTTGATTTAAGTGTTAGTCTTATTCTCTCTGACGAATCTGGTTGTCACGGTTTTATACCCGTCCTTTTTTTTTAATGTGATCATCGAGGTTTTATGCCTGCCACTTTTAAAATAAAGTTCGGAGGGACAAAAATTCGGGTTTTCTACAAGCATCTTGTTCTTGTAACCCCAATACATTTTTCTGTGGTAGGCAAATCATTTTTAGGGTATCTTGATAGATAGTTAACTAGGTGTTGGAATGAAATTTTTCCTAGTCAGAAACGTCTTTGTTTCAAAAAAGTCTAGTTTTTTTTTTAATCCTCCTATATTTTTTCGCAGAAATTTTATTAGTCATATTTTGGAAAATGATTTAGAGGGTCTTGTAGATGTTTTCGAATTTAGAGAAGGGAATGATTAGTATATAGAATCAAATTAGGACTTTTTCGAACAAAATCCCGGTTCCTTATACCCCTTTTGCAATGGGGAAATTTGATTTTCATCCTTGGAGCAAATTAAAAATCAAAGCTGATGTTTTTATTAACAAAAGTTCCAGAACTTTTCTACCCTTAATTAGATAAATAAGTAGACTTAACAGTCTGTATAGTGTTTCCATGTTAATGAAGCTTTGATGGTGTACAAAAAGATCTTTTTACTTCCTTTCTGAGGTCTAAGTATAAGCCTAAACTTTACAGTAATCCACAGGCAAGTGATCGCATTTCAGTACGAGTGAAAAATTGTCAAAAGTGACGTTAAACGAACTAGACGTACATTAGACGTCAAAGGTATTTTTTATCCCCTTTCAACGAAGTTCGAGGGGATATAGCAAGGAAAATGTGTGTGTTTGTTTGTGTTATAGTTTAACCTAGAGACGGATATATATTTATGTAATCCTAGTGATCTGGCTAGGCTACCGCAATAGTTGAAATATAACAAAACAATCTAATTGAGTGAAAATTGTCATTTATTAAATGAAAATAAGTATATAACAAAAATAAAGTTAAGGGGAGATCACCGGGATATTTCCTGAGTAGAAAGAACAATGAAATATATTTTCGCGAGGGGATGCTCCGTTTTGCGGTGCTCTTATTGATTAGTTGTATTCTTTGTGGGTTACATTTCCAGAGCAACTCTACTTCACACCATGTAAGGGTATTAGTAAGCGTAACATTATCTCTAATGAGAAAATCTATTGACAAATTTTGCATTGAAGGAAAACTCACCGACGTTAACTTCTGTTATAAAGAAACGGTTTTTCATATTTTCCAAGGATTATCTAATGCATAACAATCTTGAAGGATCGGATTTTTTCGAAACTTTCAATAAACGCGGTCCGAAAAAATTTCGAGACCCTTTAGTAAATGCTTTTTATCTAAAATATTCGATAGATCAGAAAAATTTAAATGAAATGTTTTCATGGATAATTCTCCATTATTTCATATCCATGCACTACCTTGTTGCTGTTCAAATATAGAAATCCTATTAAAGGAACACATATTAAGGAAATCACTGCGTTTTTCACTGTATACTTAGTATTTTGTAGTACAAGGTATTTAAAAAAGAAGAGGAATTCAATTAGCTGAAAGTAAAGAGTTGAGATCCCTACTAAACTAGCAATTACAGTTCATTAAAAAGAAACTTAGAAAATTGCTCATTAAGAACAATAATTAGCATAGACAAATGGATTTACTTTCCAATTCCTAATAACTTTCCTAGCTGTGGGATGAAGCATTTTTAATATTAATATCTTGTCCCATGCGAAACAAAAACATACAGTAGTTTTGTAGACAATTACGACGTGGATAGTTTTGAATTTGTTATATACACATCTACAACAAGCTGTATAGCAAAATAACATTAATTGTCATAAAACTGCACATAACATGGAAGAGAGTATTGAGCTTTGATTACAAAAATGGAAATCAAACTAAATACATTTTTAAAATTTCTAATATGTTTTCAAAAAATACATCACAAAAATATGGTGGCATATTTCTGCCCCCTACATGCAAGATCAATTATGTTAACATGCAACATAATTATGTAGACATGCAACATATTCATGTCAACATGCAAGTTAATTATGTTGACATGCAAGTTACCAATCTTATAAGAAAATATAATTTAAATATGATTAAATTTACTCTCTAACGCTCGTATCTGACATTGTAGTTGCAAGATGCAGCATAATTATGTAGACATGCGACTTATTTATGCCAACATGCAAGATGATTATGTAGACATGCGACTTATTTATGTTTACATGCGACTTATTTATGTCAACATGCAACTCATTTATGTCAACATGCAAGATAATTATGTCAACATGCTACATATTTATGTCAACATGCAAGATAATTATGTAAACATGCAAGATATGTATGTAGATATGCAACTTATTATCTTGCATGTTGAGATAAATAAGTTGCATGTTGACATAAATAAGTCGCATGTTGACATAATTATCTTGCATGTGAACATAAATAAATTGCATGTCTACATAATTATCTTGCATGTCAACATAAGTAACCTGCATCTTGCCATTATTATGTTGCATCTTAGATCTACAATGTCAGACACGAGCGTCAGTATGGGATTTTACTCATTTTAAAATCCGATTCTCTTGAAAGACTTGTTACTTGCATGTCAACATGATTCTCTTGCATGTTAATATAATTGTCTTGCATGTTGATATAATTTTCTTGCATGTTAACATAATTTATCTTGCATGCAGGGGGCAGAAATATGCCACCATACAAAAACATATTCTCAATTGTTTTTTTTTAAATATGAAGAAAAAAAAAGTTGAATCATTATTTCTATTAAAACCCTTTTTTGCGTTTTTGAGCTGTAAATCTATGAATTTTTCTTCTGTATTACAACCGATAACAACATAAAGAAGCAGAATTTGTATAGAATGACAGAATATTTCATGGCAATTTGATCCAGACATTGATGGTAAATAGAACAGTTTTCTTCACCATCTTTTCCTTTGGTATCAATCTGACGCTTGTTTAAGCGCTAACGAAAGATATATTTCTTGAAAACAGGATAATAAAAGCAGATGAAATTTATTGTTGGCATATCAGATGTTAACTCGTAACGATAGGCTTGATAAATCAACATCTGTCATAAATATCAGTGAGATGTTTATTGCAAGGAAGTACATTTAGGCTAAAGTTATTTTCATTTCATTCTGATGTTAGATATGATCGTTAAAGAAGACAGTTTACGCCCCTGGTGGGATATTAGATGTACATGTATTGGTTTATACTTACAATGATTGAGTGAGAAAAAGCTTTCGATTGGTTTTACTTTTTTTAAATCTACAATTTTGGTTTATTTTCAATTAAGTAACAAGCAGATTCCACCTGAAATATTATTTTGTGATTTATTTAAAAAGAAAACATTTTACCACCGTTTCTCTGGATCCAAATTTAGTTTTGCATTCAATATTAAAATTTTCTAAATAGCGATTGTTACAAGTGAAACACATTTTTTAAACTTGATATTTCAGATACTGTCCAGGAATTTTTTCTTAAAGCTTAAAAAATTGGCATAAAGTCAATTTGATTTCTAAAATGGAAAGGAAAGAGAAAATGAAAATGGACTCGACCATGCAACTTGATCACTGTTGCAAGCCATTTATTTCATCAAACTTTTTTAAAAATGTACAATATGGGTGTGTATATGTCATCACAGATTTCATTATTTAAAATTTTATGAAAAAAGGCCTTAATTTCTGAATGTGCAATTTTTTTAAAATCAAGGTTACTTAGTTTTTAATTTTATTTCTTGTCTTGTACCTTACAATTTAAACGAGGGATAATGAATTCAGGGAGGTTTGTGGATTGCCATGGTAACCGCAGTCATAGAATGAAATGCGGAGTTAACGAAAAATATTTGAACCCAAAGTCCATTGACACATGAAAATCAAATGTGGCAAGCAGAGACCCTAAGAAATTCAGAAGTAGGATCAGGTGCAGTGGATTAGAAGCATTCCCTGTCGACCGGTCACACCCGACATGTGCTCCTGTGAAGTTCGGGAATAACATATGTAGAAAAGAATGGCAATAAAGTCAGTATTAAATATGATCGGTCACCTTTAGACTCAATTATAGACTTCATTTGCTAACAAGGTCATTGTATCGACAATAGGACTTGCGAAAAGATGACTTTAAACGAGACTTATGGTGTTCTCATTTCATCCAAGAGATTGCCTCTTTTCAAATATAGTGCATGCTCTTGCGTTTCGAATCAATCGGGGAATTATAAACTCAATATACAGATTTGTGCGAAAAACCATGTGAGCATAAAACGTGCGCGAAGCTGTACAAGTACTAAGTGTAGATTGGGAGTTGACAATAGAGAAGTTAAGGTGATCACCTTTATCATAAAGATTAGTGAAAGTTACCATATTAACGTCTTTTCAAGTAAAATATCCAAATATGAAACAGATATTTCAAAATCCGTGGTACATGTATATGTAAAGGAGAAAGGCCAAAAACTGTCCATCCTGTGAGAGAAAGAACTAATCGAGGACAGTAGGCCCGAGATTAGTTCTTTCTCTCACAGAATGGACAGTTTGAGGACTTTCTCCTACTTAAAACATGATTCTCTTTGTTTTGAAAATTTAACAAAAAATGTGCAAAACAGGTAGCACACATACTATAAATTCATTGTTTACGGAATGGACACTTACAGGTAAGCTTGGGGTGCACAGCAATTTGTTGAATAGCCATTGTGTTTCCAGTTGCAAATAACAAAAGGTCTTTGTCTAAAGAATGGACAGTTACAGGTGGATTTCGGGGGATGCTAGTTTTTATATAAGAATGCAGCTCCTCAAAATCAGTTTATATTTTGAGTTGTGAAGGCAAACATGTTTCCTTCCGATGGAGAGAATATATGGCAGAATCGAAATCGAATTGAAACCAAAAGATGCACACAACCTTTGACCTGGAAACTGAGAATAGTAAGCCTAAAAGAAAATATTATCCAAACTTTGATCACACACACACGTACCCTCACTGTGTATATATTTATGCCAGCTGATGCGAACCTTGCATTCGTTTTTTTCCCTCAAAGATCATTACTTACCTCGATAAGCGGACATTCCAAGGACGATATTGTTCATGGCAAAGCTAAGAACTGACGTCATTATGACGAAATGCATAATCTGAAAAATAGCTTTATTCCGCCTCGTCTTCCTCATCGTGTCTGGTAAAGGATTTCTTTAAGGTGATTTAAAAAAATCCTCACGGAAGAAAAAATCGTGTCTTGTACCAGGTATCTGAAAGAAATCGAGTGGAAAAAAATACAATGAATCATTGTAATGCACATTTTGTTGTTTATCACATGTGGGCTGACATTTCTTATGTAATAATAATTTGACATCAAATGAACTTTTCCTTATTGTTATTCAAAGATACTTTTATTAATATGCGTTGTTTGATAATCTGTTCAACTCTCTGAGAACCCTAATAAAACTCTTGCTTTTCTAATCAAATGATTTAAAATGAGGTCTCAAAGAAACCAATTTCTTAATGAAAGTTTTGTGTTTCGATCAACCAAACACAAATGGTGTCATATTACTGAATCGGATATTGGCCAAGGGAAAGTTATTAGTCAAGAAAGCTCTATACACTAATGAAAATGCTTTTGAAGAAGACTGACGAACAAGCCGAGAAAAATGACCATTGATCCAAAAATTTTTGTTTTAAAGCGAAAATTTGTATATCAATCATATAAACACAATGCCCCTTCATCATACAAAATTTATGAGCCCCAAAACTTTTTTTTTACGAATGATAAACGCGATACTGAAAAGTTTTGTGTATAGTTGATCTACTAGATGTCTGGAGACCATACACTGAGAGCAGACTTAAGTCAAAATTTTGATTTTGAATAGCGTGTCATTTATGATACATATGTTAACAAAAATTTGCATACACTGAGAGCAGACTTAAGTCAAAATTTTGATTTTGAATAGCGTGTCATTTATGATACATATGCTAACAAAAATTTGCAGCTTTGAAAATTTCAATTTAAACATATGGTATATATTTTATTTTGGTATCAAATTTATTTCTCAAGTTAAACTGATTTGAAATTTTCAGTTTTGGGTCTTGCGTCCAGGGCTTATTTCGACACAAACAATACTCTTTATTCGAACACATGCATGTTAATGAAGCATTTATTTAATCAATATTAAGTGAGAAGGATTACACCAACAACTTTTTACGTTGAAGAAAAGACTGTTGAGTATCATGCCTCCTACCAATTGTTACTATTTAGATCACTTTGATCAATTCAGAGAGTTCGCAGCAGTTGTGAATAATTGACAATGGATGTTAAATATCACCCAAAATAGGTACTCAGATCCTCTCTGGTGTACTCAGTGGTCCTTGCAAATGTCTCTTGCTCTATTCTTGACTATTTTGTTTCTCATGCCCCCGTTATCAAAATTAATAGTTTTTGCCCTGTCCGTCCGTAAACTTTTGAGTGGGTGGGTTTATTGAATTAGTATTTTACTGGTGTATTTCTTGTTTTTGTGGGTATATGTACATGTAACTCCAAATTTGACCTCTTGACCATACCTTTAGAGTTTGACCAACTTTACAAAAAAATTATTTAACTTCACCTCGGCTGTAACCTTTGAACAGTTGGAGCTAGAACTTTCATGGTTCATATGTGTATACTTTGTGACATGACCTTTCAATGGGCATCACTTTTTTTGCCTTTCGACCATGACCTTGAGTTTAATCAACTTAAAGAATTTTTTACACTGGCTAAAACTTTTGAATACTACACTAGTTAGCAAGAAGTCTTTCATATTTCACAGTTATATTTTATGTGACAAGACATTCCTTTGGATGTCCTACTATTTTGACCTTTTAATCTTGACTCTTGGAGTTTAACTTTCATCTGAGAAACTTCAACCTTCGCGATAAGCTACCAAACGGGGGCATTAGTGTTTCACTAACACATCTTAAGTTTAAGATTCATGTCATCGATCACTGTTCTTTATTTTTATCATACTTTTGAGAAATAATAAAATTGTATATTATTAAAACAGTTTTATTTTAATCTTCGTTCTCTGTTTAGATTCTTGATGAGAAGGGTGTTACTTTTTCAAATTACCTTTGCTTGTGATAATTACGTCCTTTGCATTTAATTAAAATAATGCGTTGACATTTTACTAGAAATTTTAAAATAAAATAATGAATTGAACAGAAAATTACTTTAAACTACATTTTTTAAAACTTGTGCATGCTTGTTTTGATAATGAAACTAAATGAAATATGTTGATTTTTTTACTCTTATAGAATCTGATAAATCTTATCGAGTTTGGGAGTGCATTGCCTTAACCCCCTTCCCCGCAGTCACGCATTTTAACGCATATACCATTTCCTATTTCTAACGCAAAATCACGCATTTACCATTTCCCCGCAATCACGCATTTTCACGCACTTTAAAAAGTTCATATAATCTTCAATTTATTGCCAAACTACAACTATTTTATACTTGCTTAAATCTCATAAAATAGGAAAGGTTATTTTCTAATTAAGATATTACGTCATAATATTATTTACGCTAAACTTTAGAGAAAATTGTACCGCGTTGTAAAGTGCTTGCGGGGAAATGGTAACGTAATATTTCTATGGCGCGAGGATTCAGTGTATGTTGCAAAACAATTCATTAAGTTGTAAAGAGTTAAATGCACATAATCAATTAATAACATCGAGAGAGAGAGAGAGAAAATTTTCAAATAGTGATGTAGATAATATTTAAAAAAGAAAGAAGAATTCCTTACCCTGTTCCTTCGTTCCTTCATCCTGGAAATGAATTGATTTTTCACTTCGTAGAGTGATAAAACACCTTCATGTTATAGCAATGTTAGTTCGCAAAGCTGGAAATAATTTAATCCGATGTCCATTGACTACCGCGCTTGGTTCCGCTGAATGGAGTGGTGATGAGGCCAGATGAGTATGATATAATTTATCGATTATATTGGTCTTTCCCTCCGTCCGTTGAAGGAAGTTAAATTAGGTTTCCCAAAGAAAGTAATATACATCGGATTTGCAAGTCGAACATGTCGAAAGATGAAACATGGAAAACTTTCTCCAGGGATTTGACCAGTTGTTTTCCTGTATACGACTATTTAGTTTGCTTAAATTGTATTTATATTAGAAGACAATCTTTTCTCTCTTCTATTCATTTCAAGTTGATTTATTACATGCTTGTTTTTAGAATACATTGTTCATATTATTTTATCTATTTTTCCCTGGAGATTGTATTCAATGTTACAGTTAAAGAAAAGAGTTTTATAGGATGATTTGTATACTGTAAAGGATTCATTTCTTTGAAAAATTATCAGAAGAATGAAAACACTAAAAATAAAGCTCTTTACGAAAGAGTGAAATAGAGCAACGCATTAATTGTCTACAACACAATTCCAACAAAAAAAATCCCTACGCTTGAAATTTAAAAAAGGTTTAATTTTAAGAAGCTTAGGATGAAATGGAAATAAAGTATTCTTTACTAATATGTTACGCTAGCTTTTAAAAAAATGAACGACAATTAAGGAAGATGAGCACCATCTCGTTAGATTCTCCTGCAAGGCATGCAATGTGTCCGATTAAAGAGGATTAGGTTTCAGAGAGCTTTCGTAAAGGAAGTGAGGACTCTCACTGTTCCACCTCCTACTGACTGCAAGGTCAATCTCTTTTATTTTCGGTGCATATTTTTTTTTTAGGTTTATACAATTAATAATGAGAACAAATTGGCAGAAACGAGGGCCTGCATTCCTTAGTATAAGAGGAGAGTTTCGATTATTGTTATTATAACTCTTATAACAATAATCGAAACTCTCCTCTAATACTAAAGAATGCAGGTTTGCGTTTCTGCCAATTTTTCTCAATAATGATTGTATAAACCTAAAAAATATGCACCGATAATAAAAGAGATTGACCTTGCAATCTTTTGTCCTTGAGAGTGACATGGATTCGAGTTTTCCTATCACTTGATAAATATACTCAGATAATACATTAATTATTTTATACCACGGTCATAAAAATATCATTTTTTTTAATCCCTGCAATCTAAAAACCCCTGTGTTCACCACAGTCTAGTATTTTCTGAATGTCATACATTCACCTGTCTCTTTTCTGCATTTATTATCTTGACAATGTGCAAACGTTGCACAAAATTCTTGGAACTATTTGTGTCGCCTGCCGAGCAGAGCGGGATTTCGGATCTTTTTATGTGGCAGGTGTCTGTCTCTTTGTCTGTCTGTCTGTCACACCATATATCTTGAGGTCTATTTTAGATATGGTTTGATTGACTAAGTACTAGTATATGTTGTTTAGCATACCACTTGAGAATTTTTCACCCATAAAGAGACATCACCATAAACCGGTGATGAACTTTAATTTTTTCCATAAAACAATGCAAAATTGGAGCAGAGCAAACACGGACCTCCGAAACATCAGAGTTAAGATCAGGTGCCATGGAGGAGTGAGCATGCCCTGCTGACCTGTCACACCCGCCGTGTGCTCTTTGTCTTGATCGGAAATTAACGGGAAAATCCGTCGTCAATTCAGTGTATAAATAATGGACTAACAATTAGTATGAAAAGCCTCAGTCTGCATGCTAGCAAGGTCATTGTATAGATCATAAAACTTACGAAATGATGACTGCTGATATTCTTGTTTCATTAACTTGCTTGTCAATAATTTACCTCGATTTATAAATTGTTCATACGAAAAGCATGCTCTTGCATATCGGATTAACTGATATATATATATATATATATATATATATATATATATATATATATATATATATATATATATATATATATATATATATATATATATATATATATATATATATATATATATATATATATACACCCGTATGCAGGTGATGAAGGTATATTGCTGCATAAGTAAGGGACGTTGACGATAGAAAAGTTAAAGGCATCATGTTTGTCATATACCTTGGCTGTTAGATTACCATTAACGTCAAGCGCGGTCGACATCCAATAAATTTGAACTCTGACTTTCTTTTCAAAATAGCCCATTCTGTCAATATCAACATATCTTAGACATTAAAAGGGTAAAATTATGCTTTTTCAATTCAACCACAAAACATTAGGAATAATTCTAATGTCTTAGACACATGGCATTTGACCTCTGGTCCACTTTGCAAAAACATTGTTCTTTAGAATTGTATTCTATACATGCTTTAAGTTGTAACTAAATCAAAGATAAGTAAGCTATTCATTTGTTAATGGCATTCTAGCAAATGCATTAGCTTGCAAAGAAAAAGTAGAGAATCCGCGAACATTAGGACTGCTTTACATTCTGAAAATCAGATAAGAATATGAACCTTCAGTACTGAAATGATTAATGATTAATGAAATGACAAGATAGATCATGAATTTTCTTAGAAAAAAATATGTACGGTAGAAAAAAGCTTTAGTGCTAATAGGACTCTCCAACTCGCAACGCTTCAAGATGGTAAATGAAAGAGGGGTTCATTGGGTAATTGTATCTAAAAACTCATTGTTCAGTGGTGAGAGCTCGTAAATTTAAGATAGAAAGATATAATTAAAACAAACCATTCCTAGGACTTTAGTTAAAATATATTCAAATTTTTTTTTGCAAAGTATGCCAATAGCCAGGTCAAGCTTAGAGGACTCTTTTTCTTTTCATTATATTTTATGAAAACAGAGCAAATGCTAAAGAACAGACTTATAAAACGTAGTGTATACAGGAATATTTTCGCTCCCGTTTTATTTTCGCCCCTTTCCACCTATCCTTGATTGAACGAATTTAAAAAGGGGCGATTTCAAATTACACCTCATAATTTCTTTAACAGAACTATGACTGGGCGAATTTAAAACGGGGCAAAATTGTTCTCAAGTTCAAAAGAGCGAAAATGACACAGGATTAAAATAACCCTGCATACAGTTTGCTCTTCATTGCAATTGGCAAGATGGACTATTTTGAAAAGTAGGTCCAAGTTAAGTCCAAAGGTCACGAAATTGGTTACCTTAAGCCGTTATGTCAAGCAATTATGTGCAAAATATCAAATGCCTTTAAGTGTCCAAGATACTCCAGGTTAAGTGATCACCAACTTGACAAGTGTCGCTAGCTCTGCAGGCGACAATATAATGTGAAAATTCATTGGGTTCAGTATAACAGATGAAATACTGTATATGTTTCTACAAAAATTAGGCTAATTTCTTAAATGACGTTGTCCAAGATATCTTCTTGGCATTGATTGTCTATCAATTTCATTTTTTACTTAAAAAAATATATACCATACAGTGCTTAAATATCAAACAAACTAAACATAATCCTCAAATGTTATTCCTAACTCTAAACTCTTTCTAAGCACGCCATTCCGGATAACGTAAATATAGCTATTAATGCTGACCTTTAAGCAATTATTTTAAAAGCACCAAAACAAAACCTAATTGACAAAGCAGGTAACAACTTTGTCATTATTTTATTATGTTTCAGGGGACTTGGGGTTTAATATTTCAGGCGGAAATGAAACTTTTGCAATTAAGGTAAAATAAGGGAGGTTAACGATTGTAAAGTTAAAGTCATCAAGTTTATCATAAAGCTTGGTTGTTAAATTACCAATAACGTCTTTTTCCAAATATCCAAATATGAAGCAGATGTGTCAGACTCTGTGGTACTTTTTTTCTAAAGCTCACCAGGAAAATCGTATTGACATAATAATTACCATTGTTAATTGATATCAAGTCGTCGATATATCTAAATGTCGAGTTGAAGGCCAACACAAGTGTTGTGGGATCAACAATTTAGTCAAGAAAACAAGAGCCAGAATATGGTATTTGATTTTTCATTTATTTCCACCCATTGCTAGTTTTAAATCAATAGACTTTCTTTTTGTCAAACTGACAAAATTGAAAAACTTCAAATGGAATACAAAAGAACATTTTATGATATATATCACTTCACATAACTGAACCGAAGATTAATCTTGATATAAATGAAGAATTAAAAAGTGATAATTTTGAACGAAAGTTCAATCATAATTGAAGGGTCAAGGATGTTGAAAAAATGCTCGTAATACTAGTATTTAACTTTTTGAACACACCCTTCTTAAGCCTATTTTGGATTACGAACATCCTTTAATTTTCTTAACTTCCATTTTTTAAATTATAAGAATGCATTACGGATGCAATTATATAGAATGAACAATCCAATAAATATGAGCTATAAAATTATCAAAACTGTATTAAATTGAATGCAACAAAAATGCAATAAGCAGTTATCAGAGAATTTGAACTGAATCCCTACAGATCCTTCATTCAAGTCCACATATACTATTATCTTTTTAATGTTAACAACTTTGTTCTTAAGTCTATAATATTAAGTATTAATTTTAAACATCCTATTTTTGAAACTCATTACCATTCTTTCTGTTGATATTAAGTTAGTATTTATCCTGCTTTGTATGTTATTGATTTCAAAATACCTCACTACTGGAATGCCGCATCGCACAAATTTAAGCACTGATGATTAGAGGAATAAGGCAGTTAGTAGGTAAATGTAGGATTCTATTTTCTTGTGTTAGACGAGCATTTTTCTTTAATTATTATCATTTAAAAAGATTTAAACTTTTGAAATACTGTTCTTTTAAAAACATATTGGTTTGTTTTGGGGCTTTAAGAACTGTTTTTGTCTTTTAAATTGTTTTATCAGGTATATATTAATATCAATTAAAATTAATTCCATAATCACTCATTTATTTCTCTGAATATTAAAGATATGGAATGACATCTTCTGAATATTATTTTGTTTCTTTGATTAATTGGCTTAGGTTCAGACGGCAATTTAGTCATGATATTTCAACTATTTTTTGCAAATGCTATGATTATTTCCATCAACTTTTGATATTTCAACTACAAAATGCTTTGGCGTTCAACTCAACATTCTATTACATTGATGACGTTTCATCTAAACAATACAGACCAGCGTAGAAGAAAATTTTGTGACAAACAAAAGGACAAGTTTTCCATAGCAGAATTTCAACAGACATATAGTTAAATACCAGCAAATCGTTGACATCGCGAAATATTGGACTTTAGGATACTTCTGAATCCAGACTCTTAATGACTTAAAGATCATTTTCGTTTATGTCGAGTTGATTTATCCAATATATCGAATACATTGCCAAAGAATTTTGAATTTTATATTTCCACTACTGGTAAAATCCGCTGTCAGAGACAAAATTTTGCAGGAAACGGAAACTCGGATCGTTCGTTAGAATTACGTGTCTTGAATTAATTTTCATTTAGATTCTGCATGGTGTCTCAATAAACGTCATCATCTTTTCCCGATTTTCATGCAATACGATATCATAATGATCATATTGCGTGACAAATTTCAATATTCAACGATACGTTACAAAAAATTTTATGAATATAAAATTTGTAAAATTGCATCTGCTTGTCATAAATAGAACAAAGGTTTCCTCTGTGTTTTTGGTATCATAATCAAAATAACTAAGAAAATGCTGACAAATCTTGGAGGTCTCTTGATAATGGTTCTTATGATCTGTAATTTCTATCCCCCTGTGTCAGGAGGGACACAGTCAGACACACGGACAAAACTTGACTCCATAAAGTCCTTGATCTACAGTAATGCTAAGGCTACAGTTACACTGGACTCTACAGCTCTGAAGGAACTGGTCAAACTCTCAACATCAGGTAGATTAACAATCACGTGTACTCAATTTTCAATGTATAAATTAAAAAAAAAATGAAATAAATAAAATAGCATTACGTGACGTGAATATGAACTTAGATTTTATTATAATACTTATCTTCTTTTTTATATACATTTCGTATTCACAGATAGATGTAAATATAAATCCTGTTTTTTTTTATTTACATTTTTTACAAAATTTTAACAAAAGTTATAACACATACTTTCCATGAAATGTTTTCATGAAAAAAAGATAAACGAAGACTGTAAGACTAACGTTAATGATAAAGAAATATATTGAAGCAACAGACATAATTTTACAGTCCTAATTCTGTCCTACTTTACTAAAGAATTCATGTGTGGATATACGTATATTTCCATCGAAATGAACATAAGTCTAGGAGTACCATTTCATCTACCTAAAAATTGATTGAGCGTATAATGTAAAAACGTCAAACTTGGGAAATTTTCACTTACTTAGAACATCCTCCATTTGAACAGATTAACAACGTATACAGAAAACGATGTTACATGTAATTGCCCTTCCGATCCAGATGTAGATTTATTCGCTAGTATTCTTATATTTACTATAAATAGTCTTTTATTTATCTTTTAACCCTAAATATATGTTTACTCTTTGAAATAAACAACAACAAAAACCAAAACTTTTATTGAATGCCTTTTTATGTGCATATTTTACTGTAGTCCGAAATATCTTAGAAATTTCGGACTTCATTTTCTATTGATAATCAATCAACTGGGGTCGATTATATCTTTAAATTGAAGAAAATGAATGGAATTAATTTGACTTGTTCATATTTACTTTTTAAGTTTTACACATTCATTTAAAATGTTCATGGTTTACAAATTGAAGTTATTATTTTTTCATTTTTATATATTACAGGATCTTCGAAGCCGTCTAAGGGAGTCAGTTTTTCTGTATACGCCAAGACCTATTATCTGACTGCTGGGGCTGGACAGACCATAAAATTTGATGGGATTCTGACAAACAATGGAAACGGATATGACGATAGAACAGGAGTGTTCGTGTGTCCAGTGGCAGGAACATACATGTTTGTTGTTGACTGTCTGTGCAATTTAGAAACATGGCTTCACATAAAAGTAAATAAAGAAACAGTAGCATCAGCTTACAGAATTTCCAACAACAGTTGGGACCAAATAAGTAGAACTGTTGTCGTAAAATTGAGGCGAGGTGACCATGTGAAGGTAGAATATGGTGGAAATCAAGGTCGCAAAGACAATATACGCGGATCTGGATACTCAGGATTTACAGGAATACTGCTGTACTGATATCATAAAACTGTTAAAATATAAACAATTATAATATTTCAATGGTCACCATAATATATATTTATATTATATAACTTTGTGAAATCCGGCAATCTGATTGGTCAATACGAAGTACTTATTTTTTAATAACGACCGCTGAAAGCGAATAATGACTCGCACGAGCTGCCTCGTTTTCACTTTCGCTTTAGACAAACATGGAAGGTCGCAAGTTGTAGGTGAGGAAAATTTAAAAGATATAGTGAAGAACTATGAGGCTGATAATACAAAAAGAAATTACAAGGATATCTGTGAATATTTTTCGGGAATACAGTAATACTAAGCACGTATCATTTCATGCTTGAGTTTGATTTTCCACTCGGCGAGCAGAGATTTAACGGTGTTTACGCGATTACGGAGACTAAAAAAATGTAAACAAGCATGTCATGTAAGATTGTATCTTATCTTAGAAGACAGGTATTTATAATTTATCAATGCATTTCCTCTGCAAGTGTGAACGAGAGTGATTCTCAAACTTGGGGAAGGGGTACTCTGTGTTATTCTGAGATAGATATCTTGCGTTATTATTATGATATGGGTTAAAATTTATTATCGAAACAATTTCCTCTGAATAATATTCAATGAATTCTGAAACATTTACATTCAACTTATTTATGGTTAATACTATCTCTGTAAACATTAGGAAGATATACATTGTACTATTAAATTTGGGAAATTATTGTTTATATAATATAATAAATATGGACTCAATACACGGTCAATATGCATTTATAATGACCCAGGATGTCAGATATTGACCTCAGATACATGAAGTATATCGACCTCGGGCTAGCGCCCTCGGTCGATATACCACATGTATCTTCGGTCAATATCTGTCATCCTGGGTCATTATAAATGCATATTGACCTACATTGAGTCCATATTTGTATAATATCTATTGATATTTTTCCTTTATTCTTAAAGAAAAATTATGTCGTTTATCAGTGAAAAGGAGCCATTATACATACCTCTGCAAAGATTTCTTGAGCAGTGACTCTTTCTTTTATGAAACTTGCAATGATTAACATACCAATTATGCAATATAAAATCAACATTTAATATAGATATAAAGTATTTTTCGATAACGACTACATAGAAAAAATATAAACAATAACATATCTTTCTTTCTTTCAAACACATGGTATGAAAATTAACGTTGTAACTTTTGTAGAAAAAAATAATTCATTTAAGCAGAATATTTATTCAAACAGCAGCAACATTAATTACCAAAATAGCACCAATTTAAAGGGATCTTATTGTTAAAAATAAAATAGATATTGTCTTACTATACTGTTAACCCATTGTTATTCTCGTCACGATTAGACATTCTCAAATAGATCCGCGACGATAGTTTAATAAACTAAAGAACATTTGGTACAAATACAAAGAAAATTATGTTTCGCGACAATAATTTTTTTGGCAAATTATGGCGGAATTAAAGGATACATGTATTTATCGCTTATTCAATGTATAACGACCATATTTTGTTAATTATAAATAAATGGTCCGATAATTCTAATCATGGCAGCATTTTGAAGATGCTATCAAATAAAAATGCTCCACCAAAGGAAAATACAAATTAATTTTACTTTGAATTTTACATTGAAGTCTATAGGAATCGCATGTTTTTATATGATCTTGAAAAAAGTAATTTAAATTTAAAAGAAATCTCTTGATGAAAATATAAAAAAAACCTTTTTATTAAATAATGAAATAAAATGAATTATTTACCGAAGAAATTTTGAGAAATCAAAAATTTTCTTCTTTTAGCCATGGGCAGATAACTCTTCAATTCAGTGTATGAATAATGGACTAACAATTTGTATGAAAAACGTCAGTCAGCATTTGACTCAATGATAAATTATATTTCCTGACAAAGTCATTGTATTGACCATAGAACTTACGAAATGGTGACTTTAAATGAGACTGCTGATATTTGTTTCATCAACTTGTTTGTCAATAATTTAATTCGTACATTGTTCATAGGTAGAGCATGCTCTTGCGTATCGAAGTAATAGAGAAAAACCATTGACAACAAAAATAAACCTCCCATATATATAGCAGTCAATATTCCAATTTATTCCAAGTTATTCCCCATTTTTACACTCTTATACTTACAGATTGATTTATGAGTTTTGAAATACTTTTAAAAATAATCTTTTAAAAAAAAACCAGTTCTTCGTTAATTTTAGGTTGCTTAGAGTTTCTTTACTGGAATGATATAGATATACAAACTTGCAGAGCCGCAACTTTTATTTCAAAGCTCCGAGTGCATGGCGAAGGAATACTGCTTATTTTAATTGACTTAGGTAAGGCGCGATCGACATCCAATAAATTATAACTTTGACCTCCTTTTCAAAATTGCTCACTTTATCAATGTCAGAATATCTTAGACGTTTAAAGGATAAACCTATGCTAATTAGCATGTATATTATCACAAAATATTAAGAATAATTCTAATGTCTTAGACACAAGACATGTGACCTCTGATCCACTTTAAAAAAAGCAATGTTCGTAAAAACTTTTTTATATACAAACTGCTATTTAAGATTAGAGTGTCTCAAGGAACGGATGTGTCTTTCTGACATAATTTGAATGGTAAATAAGCTATTCATTTGCTAATGGCATTATGACAAATACATTAGCTTGCAAAGAAAAAGAAAGAATCTGCGAACGTTGAAACTGGTTTACACTCAGAAAATCAGATAAAAATATGATTTCCCAAACTTCAGCGCTGAAATGATTAATGAAAAGACTCGATTGATCGTGTATTAACTTAGAAAAAATATTTCTACGGTAGAAATACAACTATAGTGCTTATTTAATTCTCCAACTCCGAATGGTTAAAAATGATAAATGAAATAGAAGTTCATTAGGTAAATGTATGTATATATTTCGTAAACTGGTGGTAGAAATACTAATGATTAAAAAAAACTCTCTCAAAATTCAAAGACTAAAACATTCAGAGTTTGCCAAAAATCAGGTTAAACTAAAAAAAACACCCCTACTAATGTTATTATGATTCAAGACACGTGGTTTAGGTTTTCCTATTCAAGGGTTATAGGGTATAACCGGTTTTATAAATAAAATTGGCAGTAAACAGGAAATTGGTATAGTCTGTTTCTTCTGAAAACATGTCCTGTTAAAAATGTGTTTCCAGACCTTTCTGAAAGACTTTTATGATTTTCAACAGAAATGGGTGGCTAAAGGGGGGGGGGGTGTAAATAAGTATTTATACATCTTATCATACTTTACTGATTCTCCAACTCCAACTGGTTAAAATTAATAAGTGAAATAGATGTTCATTAGGTAATTGTATGTGTATAGTTCGTAAACTGGTGGTAGAAATACTACTGATTGAAATGAATTCTCTCAAAATTCAAAGACTAAAACATTCAGAGTTTGCCAAAAATCAGGTTACACTAAAAACACCCAACTTATGTTCTTGTGATTTAAATTCAAGACATGTGGTTTAAGTTAACCTATTCAAAGGTTATAGGGTATAACCGGTTTTATAAATAAAATTGGCAGAAAACAGGAAATTGGTGTAGTCTGTTTCTTCTGAAAACATGTCCTATTAAGAATGTGTTTCCAGACCTTTCTGAAAGACTTTCATGATTTTTAACAGAAGTGGGTGGCTAAAGAGGGGGGTTGGGGTAAATAAGTATTTATACATCTTATCATACTTTACTGCAAAAATTACAGCTCAATAGCGACCGATACGCTGGTTAAAAAAATATGTAATATCATCTACACTGAGAAACTTTTGTTTGCCTTATATGGCTATTGCTATTAATGAACACAGAGGATCTTACGGCGAGCAACTCACCAATTACGCCAAATCTATCTTTACATGTTACTTCGAACATGCGGCTCAAGCCAATCTATGATCATGTCAATGGAGTGCAAAATAAAAAATGTTTTTATGAACAAAATGCAAACATTAGAAACTATGAAAGATATCTCACGAGCGTTTTTAATTTGTTGTTAACTAAAGAAAAATATGTTTTTTTAAATGTATACGTAGCTTGTGTCAAGTTCAGAACACCTGCACTTCAAGGGTAAGGAAAACGAGCAGCTTCTCGTATGCATTTAAAATGAACAATTATTTCTTACATAAATATACTCGTGATCACGTGTGTTGGCCAGGAAATCTACCTGACAATTGTATTCACCGATAGTACAATAAAGGAATTGATCGAGCGTAAAATTCCTGTTGTATTGATTTCGTAGTAACCCATAATGCAATTCGCATTCAGCTGATTTATCAGTTATAGTCACATTGGTGCCTCATTTGCTAATCTAACGCCAAAAAATATAGTCCCGGTTCCCATGCAAAATATATGTCCAAAAGGAAATTTAAATTCATGACATCAGGAAATTGTATCATAGAGAATACTTATTATTTAAACTTGAATGAATTCAAGAGAGATCTATTGAAGTACATTTCTACAGAATGATATTATAAGGTGGTGAAAACTAAAACGCAACATAACTTTTCTTTTCACCATGTCTCCACGTGCTAGTCACTTCCTAGCCACATTTCCGTGTATAATTTACCCTATCTCGCTGAAGTCTTGCTAACTCTCGCCTGAGCCACTGTCAAAGCTACTCTTAACTCATCGGATTTTATAACTTGCAGAACACCGAAAAAGAAAAGGTTCCAAACACATTAGTAGGAGTGTAAAAAGACTCTAACTCTTTTTTCATAATATTTTATAAAAAACAAAGCATAAGCTAGAGATCAAAGGCTTGTTTTTTTATAGACAATTGGCAATATGGACTACCTTGAAAAGTAGGTCAAAGTAAAGTTCAAAGGTTACGAAATTGGTTAACTAAAGACGTAATGTCAAGCAATTAAAATATCACACTCCCTTGAGTTTTTGAGATGCTCAAGGTTAAGTGATCCACAACTTGACAAGTGTCGCTATCTCCTCAGGTGGAATAATATGAAAATAGATTGGGATCAGTAAATCTCAACAGTCTTTCTAAGAGGGAAATTATAAAGAATAATACGTCAGTTTTATATTCCCACCAAATAAATGAATTTGAATACGATACCTATACATGCTTGATTCCTTTAAAGATACGTAGCGGATTTCAGTAAATGTTCTAGAGCCTCTCTTTCTGTCTGTCTGTCTCTCTCTCTTTCTCTCTCTCTCTCTCTCTCTCTCTTACAACTCTATTACAATATTCACAGCAATTATGAAAGATGAACTTTAGGAGTAAATATGAGCTACAATTATATAAAAATGGTGTTGATTTTTTTGTGAAACAAAGAACTGATAAACAATAATCAGGATGGTTGATCCGAAAACCTGCAAGATTTATTTAAGTCCATTCATCTTTTTAATGTTAACGAACCTTTAGTCTTTAAAAGTTAGTATTACTCGTAACTTAAAACTTTCCCTTTTTTCCAATTTATTACCGATCTTTCTGTCTATCTAAATAAAATTGTTAGTTTTTCACTTGCCTAGAATTGATTTCAAAATATTAGTAAGATACTACTGGAGTTCGGTATCACGCCTATTTTAGCCCTGATTTTAAGAATAAGGCAGTTAGTAGGTTAAAGGATTCTATCGTCTTGTGCTATGAGGTCATTTTCCTTTAATCATTATCATTTAAAAAGTATTGTAATCCCATTTACACACTCGAAATACTGTATCAGAACTGTTTTATCTCTAAAAACTATGTCAATTAAAACTAAATCCTTATTCACTCATTTATTTCACTGAATATTGATGTTTTGAACGCTCCTTGAATAAAAAATCTTCTGATTTTTTTTTATTCATTAATTGATTGGACAAGGTTCAGACGAAAATCTAAGTCATGATATTTCAATTGTTCTTGCAATGTTTATACACGTATTTTCCATGTTCAATTATAAAAATATTTTTGCTTCAATATTCCCTGAAGTTCAACGCGATATTCTCTATATCAATGACGTTTCTTCTAATAATAAGGGCAGCTTAGAAATAAATTGTGTCACAAACGAAAAGACCGGGTTTTCTATCATAAGAAATTGAATTTTATACGTCCCCTGCCAGTAAAATCCTCTGTCAGAGGCATACAGAGGTTTGCTTTCTGGAAACTTTCAAGGTTCGTTTGAATAACGTGTCTTGAATCAATTTTCATTATAATCTGTATGGTGTCTCAGTATTCAATATCATAATTTTTTCCTACTTTTCATGTAATACGATATCATAACGATAATATCGCGTGAAAAAATTCTACGTTCAACTATATTTCACAAAAGAATGTTATGAATACTTATAAATGTGATAAAGGATCCATCTATGTTTTTGGTTTCATAATCGAAAAATAAAATGCTGACAAATCTTGGAGACCTCTTGACAATGTTTTCCGTGATCTGTAATGCCTTTTGTCCTGTGTCTTGTGGGGATCATCAATCAGACACACGGACAAAGCTTGATTCTATAAAGTCCTTGATCTACGGTAATGCGAAGGCTACAGTTACACTGGACTCTATGGCTCTGAAGGAACTGGTCAAATTATCAAACTCAGGTACAGATTTAGATTTAAAAAAAGATTTTTAAAAGAAAATTATAAAATTACTCAATTCAACTCAGCACGTTCCTTGCAAAATTTTAACACATGAGCTTGGTTAACTACAAAATATATACCCTTGAATTACTGTGCAGTGTAGAGACGATTTATAATATTTCATATTTAATTATAATCAAATACAATATTCTCCCTAAAATACTATTTAGTTTAATGAGAAAAATAAGATTATATATGTTTTTTTCAAAATGTAATTCAAATTTTATTTTTATTTCGTTTTTTAGTAAATGACCCATTTGTTATAAATATATTCAACGAATTCTTGATAGTAAAAACATAACAAAGGGGAGTGATCAAATATTGAACCCGCTTTTGATTGGTTAGTTTGGATCTTGAATTTCGAACCTCGAATTTCGAATCTCGTATTTCGAAACTTGAATCTCGAATGAGCCTTCTGGGCTTTCGAAGTTAACAGAGAAGGTACTTAATTTTGCATTATTTGAATCACTCACAGACGAGTAAGAAAGTTATAGATTAGATGATTTATTTTAAAATTGAATCATAAATATTGAAGTTCAAAAACCCTCTTCTCACTCATATAAATTGTTGCTTGAACCTTAATGATTTTTGCAAAAGAAATGTTTTTATAAGTAAAAGACAAACAATCATAGCAAAGCTTGTGGGGCAAAATTAGAAAAAAAGACACTTCGACTTGACGAATTTAAATTAAATTGAATCATTGATATTAAGTCATTAATAAAGATAAAACATTAAATGTTATAAAAATGCTACGTTCACAATTTTTTTTTAATTGTAAACAAAACAAACACTGTATTACTAGCTTTATACATCTGGCAGTGCATAACAGGGGGAAAACAGTTGATTTGAAATGTATTTTAGTTTTTTTTGTATCCTTATCATTTATTTATGAACCTCGATTACTAAATTTTTCTTGTAAATGTGTAGCTTCATCAAAGCCAACTGGGAGAGTCAGTTTCTCCGTTTATGTCAGAGCAAAAGATCTTTCTGTTGGAAAAGGACAGACCGTTCAATACGATGGGATTCTGACGAACGATTGCAACGGGAATGATGATAGAACAGGAGTATTCGTGTGTCCAGTGGCGGGAACTTATATGTTTGTTGTTGAAACTTTCTGTCATGAAGATTTTTGGCTTGCCATAAAAGTAAAAAGAAAGCTATTGCAAATGTGCACAGGAGAATTAAAAATGACGGAATCTATTTGCAGATCAGCAGAGCCGTTATAGTAAAACTGAAGCGCGGTGACCATGTCAAAGTCGAAAACACAGGTACAAGCTTTGAAGTATATCATGGCGGATACTCAGGATTTACAGGAACATTGCTCTACTAACAGACAAGAACATCAGGGAAAGACTTTACAACGCCATAATAACTCAACTGAAATTCAAATTACTGAATAAAAATAGATTTTTTTATATTAAATATTATCTCCGTAAAGATAGAATGTACTAGCTTGATTTTGTGTTACATTAGTTTTCGTAAGTTTTAACAGTCATAAAAACTGAATAAATAATAAAGAATTTCTTATATTTTTATGCCCCCTTAAACGAGTTTCTATAGTTTTTGCTCTATCTGTTTGTCTGTCTGCAAAAACTTTAACCTTGCCTATAACTTTTGATTGGGTTGGGCTATGGATTTCATATTTCACAAGTGCATTCCTTGTGACAAGACCTCTCTTTGAATTTCAACCAGATTTGACCTCTTGACCCTAAACTACTTTTACAAAAAATACCACACTTTAATCCTTGCCATATCTTTTGAACGATTGGAGCTAGAGCTTTCATACTTACTTTACGTGTGTATTAATTATGACAAGACCTTTCAGTGGAAAAACATTTTTAAACTTTTGTCCTTGACCTTATTTTTTGTCCACTTTTTAAGAACTTTAACCTTGTTCATATCTTTTAAACAGTTGAAATAGGACGTTCATATTTCATAACTTTATTCCTTGAAGCAAGACCTTCCTTTAGATACCAACACTTTTGACTTTGACTTTTGGTTTGACATTCAATCCTCGCCATAAGCTGCCATTAGGGGGCATCACTGTTTCACAAACAAATCTTGTTGACGATGTGATACGAATCAAAAGATAACTGCTATGGGTTGATATAGACCTTCTTGCAAACATGTTAAATATTTGGGTAAAATTTACGGCTTTGCCTGATATGCAAATTATCCCACGTTTCCAATTATCGTTAATACACTGGCATACTCTACTAGCTAGACAGTGATTTTTTGAATATATTAACCATCCAAACATAACATAACGTATAGTGTGAATATTGTCATTTATTAGATGACAATAAGTTAAATATTCATTCTATATAATGATAACAAAAATCAAACTATAAGGGGATATCCAGAAAAAAACTGACAGCACAAGTTGTTCATACACAAATCCCTGAATAAGAAAAATTCTCCCCTGACAAACAACTTAACAAAACTTTGACAAAATAAACTGAAACATTAAAATTCCCCCAAAAAACTTTTAGAATACTGATAGTTCAATATATACAAAACAAAAAAAGCAGCAAAAAAAAAAACGGCATGTTTGTTACACATACATCCAGCTAAAATCACAAAAGTCTTGTATACTTTTGTGGGTAATCTAGAATTCCACGCTTATTTAGCAATTTAAAGAATTGTTTGTCATGTGACCATGGAAATTAAAAAAAAAAAAATTATTCATTTTGCTTTTTATTTACAAAATGTATGGAAAGAATTTTTTTTGCCCTTTCAATCGCCCTTAGAATTTTTTTTAAGCAATTCCTATTCTCATTCAGCCGATATTGTCAGTTAAGGACAGACGATACAAACATACTTATGTCAAAAAAATTGGAAAATAACAACTTAGATCATGATTAAATGAGTAAAATGAATAAATTTCTCCGCGTAGTTTTTAATTCTTTACTCAAAATTTCACAACAATGGGATTTGAAGTGAAAAATATTGGTATAGATTAATAAGGATGATTTCAGAAGGGCAGTCTTTTGATCACCACAGAAGGTTAACAATTTCCTAATATTCTAGAAATTTGTTGTTTGCATTATTCGCAATGAAATTAGGCCAAAAATATATACCGATCCAGGCATCCATTTTTTTGTCTGTGTTACGGGATAGCGCTCAATGGCTATCCCACTTCTGACACCAAAAATTGTAACGCTATAGTGGTTCTAGAAGACAGGAGTTAACTCCCCTTTTAAACACTGAGTCAACAACACTAAACTCGAAAATTAAGTTTCATAAATCTATTAAGTCTGCAAAACCAACATGAACAATTTCAATGTATAAAAATAATATCCAGGCCTTTTAACCACCCTTTTTACTGACAAATATCACAATATTAATTAAATTCTAATAAATAGCCGGATCTCGAAATAATCGAAATATATGGCTGAAACCTATCTATCAATGAATAAAAGATTATTAACAACTGGAAATTTAGATACGATCGGATCCTGAAATAATCAAGATATATGATCGTAAATAAACCCTAAAAGTTGTAAAATTAAACTTTCCCCAATTAAATTAAACCTATTACCAAATTACAAGTAATTGATTTAACAATTTCTTAATAATTACCAATTTCGTCTAAAACCCAAAAAGTGATGTTAACCCAAAAGATCAAAATAGCAGACTCCACGATTTACGGAAGAATCTCCCCTTTTATACTCTAGTGAAAATTCATATACAAAACTCTTACGAATTCGTATAGATTCTTACGGAATATACGAAAAATACGGAAAATCTTATACGGAAAATAGCTCCATTTAAATAATTAGATCAATAATAAATATTTCACCATAAAATAACTTGACTTCCATTCATTCAACAATAATTGATTAATCAATTACCTTATAACTGTTCATTTTCACTTCTTTTGAAAACCCCAAGGGCGTATAAATATACGCCGCGGATCAAGAGTAAAATAAACCGGAAGTATATCATAATGCAATGCGCCGCCATGTAAATAGAAAAATAGACTGTCTGCAAGACTACAACATGTGTTGGCACAATACAGGTAAAATACTAGTGAAAAAATATAATTTAATCAAAACATCTAGCAGTTCATACTCTATTAACAACATTTATGCAATTATTTCAACAAGAACATCATTAATTACAAAAGGATATGCATGTATTACATGTACTCGTTCTACTTTCACTTTGCATACGATGACATGAAAAGTTGTGAATCCAATTTTAGAATATCACATAATAAATGTACAATATATACGATCAAATAACTCAAATTATGAACCATATAAAGTGCTTAATTAATATTCCTAGATTTTTTTTTTGCAAAGTATGCTAAAAGTCAGGTCAAACAAAAGGGACCCTGACGCTTTCTTTTTATATTCTTTGAAAAAAAAGAATGCCCTTACGTGTTCAAGATATTCCATGTTAAGTGATTTGTCTCGCTAGCTCTGCAGGCGACATATTATATAAAAAAAGAATACGTTCGTAATAACAAGAGAAATATAATTATGTTTTCTTATAAAAGTTAAGCTATATTCCAAAAAGACCTCATTCAAGATATCTTGCAAATATACATCGACTTATTTTCAAAACATTTACCTAAAAATATCAACTCTACAATGCTTTTAAAATCTAAACAACATTGTTTTTGTTTGTAAAGCTCATTATTTTAATTTTATTTTGGAGGAACTAAGATTTCATTTTGCTAGCGGTAATCCATCTTTTACCCAAAGCTCCCTTTTTAAGGAGGAAATTATTCAAAATCATAAGTCAGTTTTATATTCCCAATAGATAAATGAATTTGAATACACATGTACCAAACCTAAAAATGCCTGATTCCAGAACTTCATTAAAAATTCTCAAAAGATCGATACATAGCGGGTTTCAGTAGATGTTCTACCGAGCCTCTCTCTCTCTTACAACTCTATTACAATAATGACAGCAATGAAAATAAACTTTAGGAGTACTGTACAATAATATATTTGAGAAAAGGTGCAAATCAAATGTGGATACCTTAAACCTCAAAGAAACTTAACCAAAATCGAACACATCCAAAAAACGACTTTTCAAAACTTTATACAACTATTCCCCAAAATAGATAATAATCCAGGCTTCGTGACATCAAAGATGAGTGCATTTTCAATAAAAATAGTACTTTTTTTTTCTAACATTATCATTGTCATTAGGAATATTATTTTTTAAAACATTCCAATTGTATGATCTCTTACAGACATGTAATTTGAAGTTGCTGTTTAAAAAAATTCTTGAGTTTCTGAAAGAATCTCGAGTTTCTGATTGAAAATAAGAATATAGTTTTTGGAAATCAAACAATCTCTGAAAATTCGATACCATCCGTACTAAATGAATAAATATACAGATTATTCTCAAGTTCGAGTGTAAGTTTGGTTGGCATATTTGACACCATGTTATCCTTATAATAATAAAGGTATAATATCCTTATAAAACCACATATTTTCTTAAGTTGCGTGTAGTAAATAGTGAGATGCAATTTTGAGAAAAGAACAATGTAATAAGTATGATATTTAATAAATATGAGCTACAATAATAATTTTTAAAATCATGTTGAATATTTTTAGTCAAAGAAAAAATAAGCAGTAATTAGAGAGTTTGATCCGAATGCCACAAAATTTATTCAAGTCCACTTATCTTTATAATTTAAACTAACTGTAAGTCTTTAAAAGTTAGCATCACTTGTAACTTCTTGTTCTGATTTTTCCCCAATTAACACCGATCTTTCAGTTTATCTAAATATACGTTTTAGTTCCCCACTTGCTTTGTATGTTTTTGATTTCAAAATACAAGTAAGACACTACAGGAGTGCCATATCGCGCCTATATGTTAGCTCTGATTTTAGGAATAAGGCAATTAGTAGGGTATATGATTCTATTGTCTTGTGCTACAACGTCATTTTTCTTTAATCATTATGATTTCAAGAGATTGCAATCCCTCTTAAACTCTCGAAATACTGTATTTTAAGCAGATAAGCTTGTTTGGGTCTCTTAAAAACTGTTTTTTATCTGTATAAAACAATATTAATCAAAATTAATTCATTATTCACTCATTTATTTCTCTGATTATTGAAGTTACGAACTCTTCTTAAAAATTCGAGGTTCTGAATTTTATTTTTGTTCCTTAATTGACTGGAAAAGGTTCAGGCGAAAATTTAAGTCATGATATTTCAACTGTTTTTGCAAAGGTTACATTTTCCATGTTTAATTTTAATAATATTTCTGGCACAATTTGCCCTGTCGTTTACTATACTCAATACTAGTATTCTCTTATATCAACGACATTTCATAAAATAATAATGACCAGCTTAGAGATGATTTGTGTCACAAACGAAAGGACCAGTTTTTTTCCATCTTTAGAATCTTGAATTGAAGTATCCTACTGGTAAGAGACAAAGTTTTGCTTTCAGGAAATTAAACTCTAAAGTTTGAATAACGTGTCTTGAATCAATTTTCATTATATACTGTATGGTGTCTCAATATACAATGTCAAAATTTTTTTTCGATTTATATGTAATACGATATTATAACGATCATATCACGTGAAAAAATTCTATATTTAACTATATTTTACAAAGGAATGTTACGAATACTTATAAACGTGATAAAGGAAAAAAATGCTGGCAGATGTTGGAGGTCTCTTGACAGTGTTTCTTGTGATCTTTTGCGCCTTTTATCCTGTGTCTGGTGGAGATCATCAATCAGACACACGGACAAAGCTAGACTCCATAAAGTCCTTGATCTGCAGTTATGCTAAGGCTACAGTTACGCTGGACTCTACAGCTCTGAAGGAACTGGTCAAACTCTCAACATCAAGTACAGATTTGATTTCTAAACAAGAGGCCCAGGGGCCACAGCGCTCACCTGAGCACATCGAATAGGAAACTGCAAGTTTGCTGAAGTTGGGTGGGGGGGGGGGAGAGCTAATTTTTAACCTCCCAGGGGATCATGATTTCAACGAACTAGAATCTACACTACCTGAGGATGATTCCATATAAATATTACTAATCATGGCTTTGAAGTACTTGAAAAGAGGAATTTAAAAGGTTTCCCTATGTATTCCTATGTAAAAACTTGGGTCGGCCATTTTGTCCCCCACCCTAGCTCTGATTTGAACAAACTTGAATCTACACTACCTGAGGATGATTCCACATTAGTTTCATCTTTCATAGCCCGGTGGTTCTTGAGAAGAAGATTTTCAAATATTTTTCCTATATATTCCTATGTAAAACTTTGATCGGCCATTATGGCCCCATCTTAGCCCCAGGGGTCATGATTTGAACAAAATGGAATGTACACTACCTGAAGATGATTCTACAGGAGTTTCATCTTTCCTGTTCTTATGGATCTTGATAAGATTTTCAAAGATTTTTCCTATATATTCCTATGTAAAACTTTGATCGGCCATTTTGGCCCCACCCTACCCCCAGGGATCATGATTTGAACAAATTTGAATCTACACTACCTGAGTATGATTCCACATGAGTTTCATCTTTCCTGGCCCAATGGATCTTGAGAAGAAGAGTTTCAAATATTTTTCCTATATATTCCTATGTAAAACTTTGATCGGCCATTATGGCCCCATCTTAGCCCCAGGGGTCATGATTTGAACAAATTTGAATCTACACTACCTGAGGATGATTCTACATGAGTTTCATCTTTCTTGTTCTTATGGATCTTGAGAAGAAGATTTTTTAGGATTTTTCCTATATATTCCTTTGTAAAACTTTGATTGGCCATTTTGGCCCCACCCTACCCCCAAGCTCCAATGGCGGGAACTTATATGTTTGTTGTTGATACTTTCTGCCATGAAGATTTTTGGCTTGCCATAAAAGTAAACAAGAAAGATGTAGCAAATGTGCACAGGAGAATTAATAATGATAGAATTTATATGCAGACAAGCTAAATTGTGATAGTTAAACTGAAGCGTGGTGACTATGTCAAGGTCGAAAATACAGGTACAAGTATGAAATACTTTACGGTGGATACTCAGGATTTACAGGAACATTGCTCTACTGACAAAGAGAACATCAGGGAAACGAAAGACTAGTTACAGCCATACTAACTCAAAGGAAATTCAAATTACTCATTAAATAGAGAATTTTTCTGATAAAATATTATCTCTGTAAAGACAGAATGCACTAGCTTTATTGGTTTGTGTTATATTAGTCTACATACATGTAACGGTAATAAAAACTGTCTAAATTATTTCCAATATTTTTATACCCCGGTAAAAGTTTTAAGGGTATATACACGTTGTTTTTGTCCTGTCTGTCTGTCCGCCTAAACTTTAGCCTTGCCTATAACTTTTGATTGGGTTGAGCTATTGAATTTATATTATTTCATATTATTTCACAAGTAAATTCCTTATGACGGGACTTTTCTTTTAATACAATCGAATTTCACTTCTTGACTCCGATCTACTTTTACCAAAAAATACCACACTTTGACCCTGGCTATAACTCGTGAACAAATGAAAGTTGGGTTTTCATACTTCACATGTGTAATAATTAAGACAAGAGCTTTCAGTAAGTAAAAATATTTTAATCTTTTGTCCTTGACCTTAGACTTTGACCCCCTTTTTAAAAAACTTAAGAATTGACCACATCTTTTAAACAGTTAAAAATAGAGTTTTCTTTGTAACAAAACATTACTTTTGGGTACCATCACTTTTATCCTTGGCCTTGGGGTTTGACAGGCATTTGAGAAACGTCAACCCTCGCCATAAGCTGCCATACGGGGTCATCAGTGTTTCATATCTTGTTGATAATGTGATACAAATCAAAAATAACTACTGTATTTTGAAATATACTTTCTCACAAATTGTTAAATATTTCGGGTAAATTTACGGCTTCGTCCGTTATGCACATTGTCCCACATTTCCAATTATCGTTGATGCCCTGGAATACTTTACGAACTAAACAGAGATTTTTTAAATATATCAACCATTTAAAAATAACATAACACGTTTGCAGTATGAATATTGTCATTTATTAGATAACAATTGGTTAAAAAATCTTCTTCTTTTTTTTTTTATAATATAATGATGACAAAATCAAACTCAGGGAAGTTCCAGAAAAAACCGACAGCACAAATTGCTTACACAAAAACCTGTATGTGAAAAAGTTTTCTCCACTGATAACCAACTTTTAAAACTTTGACAAAATAAATTGAAACATTAAAATCCCCCAAAACTACCCCAAAAAATGATAGTTTAATATATACAAAACAAAACTAGATGCTGTCATGTAAAACAGTAATACCCGCACTCAGGTGTTTGCCTCTAAATGCACACTCCTTCAAATTTGGATTTACCAAGGAAAAAGTCAATATAATTCAATAATTTACATAATACATGTATTCATCAAATTGAGAATAATATTCTCAGGTGACCATTTGACCCATGGGCCTCGATCTTATAGGTACATGTATTTAATATTCTTAATTCATCCCAGTCTGAAATTAAAAAACAAAATTTAATTAATGATGTAAATAAGGTTTGATAAAGGGGGGATATAAATTTTTGGCCCATAATTGGAACTTTTTAAATCTATTTTCTCATATAGATCAACAACAAATAACATTATTCAAATTAGTGTAAAGCGTTTTTGATGATTTTTTCAAAATGTACAATCTTTTTTATATTTGATTAGACAGAAACACCTTGAAAGCGGCCATAAACCCAATCAATTAAGTCAACCCCCACCCCTCAACACACACACACACACACACCCTCACACACACACACACACCCTATTTTCCTATTTTTGGAAATAGGCCTAGATGGCAAAGTTAAGATAAAACATCTTTTGTAAATGATAATTTAAAATTTGTTCTTGTACTATAAATGTATCTGAACACCTGCATCACATTGGGCTTGCGTCATGTACCCAACTTAAGTACTAGTTTTACCATTATCATTTTTAGATAGCACTGCACGTGCAGTACTAGTGTGGTGTACACATCATTGCATGTAGGCCAGTAGGAATTATTTTGTGTTATAATTGGATTATCTTTCATGAAGTTGACGGGACGGTAAGTACAAGTTTTGCTATAGATTTGGGTAAAAAAGTCTGAAATGCAACTGGTTAGGTTAAAGTTTAAAGTATCAAAGGTCATCCGATGCTGACGAATTTCACATTCTGAAGAGTTATCGCCCGTTATCGACGTTACATTCAGTTACAAGATACAGATTTTTTTTTTCTGGGAGGGAGGGGGGATTTCCAGACCAGCATTTCCTGAGAAGCAAAAAAAGGAGAAGTTATGATGGAGTCTGTTTTCTAGGGTGGAGGGCATCCAAAGTCATTTTTATTTGCTTCAGTATATATTATAGTCCTGCAAATTCCGGGGGGATCGCCCAATCCACTCCCTGTCCCTGTAATGACAAATGATCATGTGACTCCTAAATAGTAGGAAACTTTTTCCATTTGACTATTCATAATTTTGTGTTTTTGTGTTATTATGTTATGTAAATTAAATGGTATAAAGATTATGAACCCCTGGAGGTCTTCCCCACTCTCCTAATGAACTGAAAATGTTCACGATATGACTGCATTAAATTCAATAAAAGTGCATCAATGATAAGATTGCTTGACATTTTATTCATCAACCTATCCTCGTAGAATTAGAAATGAAAATCATTCAAAGAGATGGACCACATTAAAGTATTTGTATATATTTACATTTTTAAAAAAAATGTAAAAACAAGTAGTAGTGAATAAACAGGGGTCTGGGAAGGGGTGAGGGGAAGGATCGAGTTCATATATCTTCACGTCTTAATGGTTGAAAACTCCTAAAATGAATGTTGACCTCAAATCTGACTTGTCCTCATTATTTTTCAAGTGGTTGTGTCTCCATTTGAGTGAAAAATTCCTGAGTGGGATGTTTAACAACGAACAAACAAATGACTTAAAAACACAATATTGATTTGCGTTAAGAAATATGCAGGGGATTTTTTCCATCAAAAATCTTCTTCTCAAGAATAGCAAGGGCATTATTGTCCCCCGTTTTTGGGAAAGGGAGGGAACATTAAATCTTATTTGTCTGTCAGTTTGTCCATCTTTGACAGTATGTGCATGCATCTGTCACAATAAATTTAACCTTGGTCATAACTTTTGAATAGTAAGAGATAGGGCTTTCATATTTCAATGTACATTACCACAAAACTTTCTAAATGTACTATGATTTTTTAACCCAAGTTAGACCTTGACCTTAAAGTTTTACCTACTTTCCAAAAAATAACATTTTGAATTAATCATTTTGGAAGAGAAAAGATAGGGCATTTAGATTATACATGTGTATTATATGTGAAAAGACTTTTCTAAATATATCATGACTTTTGACTCTGTGACATTGACCTAGAAGTTTAACCTACTTTTCAAAAATATTATACATTGTATTATATATTTATATATGTATAACTTTTGATTGAAAAGAGATGGGACTTTCATATTTGACATGTACATTACCTGCAACAAAATATTTCCGAGCATGCTATGATTTTTCCCCTTTGACCTTAATTTTCATAAATTGACACATGATAGGGGTGCATATTTGACACACAATCTGCCATAAATTATGGCATCCCATTTACTAAAACACAGCAGAAGACCACAATTCTTTGAATTTGCTTGTATAATCTTGATATGGAAACATCCTCATATAATGTAAATTCAAGTTTTTTATGCCACACCATGATTAGGAATACATGTATAGTTTTTGTCATCTCTGTCCCCCACCCTTCCATCTGTCTTTCCATCGAGCTCAAAGTAACTTTCTAGATACTTTTATTAAAGTTCATATGTTGATGCATATACTGATGTAAACTATCCAACTGCAGCAATATTTTTTTACCTTGACTTTCCTTTGACCTTCACTTAACTTTTCTTAAAATTAGGGTTTAGCTTTGTTTTTAAAGAAACCATTCAAGTTGTGTAATGAAACTTCACATGATGATACATACTGATGTGAGGTTTACAATGCTTCACTCTTTTTTTACCTTGACATTTCCCGTGACCTTGACCTCACTTTTCTAAATTAATGTCTAGAACAGTTTTGAATAAACAATTCAGATATATTTATCAAACTTCATATGCTAATACATACTGCTGAGAGCTATTAAGGCATCAACTTATTTTGACCTTGAATTTTCTTTTGACCTTGACCTCACTTTTCTTAAAATAAAGTGTTAAGCTCAGTTTCATTAAATCATTCAAGATATTTTTATCAAACATAATATGCTGATATGTATTAGTGAGAGCTATTCAACTGCATCAAAAACTTCACCTTGCACATTCCTGTGACCTTGACCTCCCTCCTCTTTAATTTGTATTTTGCTTAGTTTTAAAGAAATAATTTAAGACATTTTTATGTTTGGTATGCACTTATACATAATTTGGTGAGAATTTATTATTTATATCTAATTTATTTATATTTAAGTTTCAATTCTAATAAAACTGTTTAAGATATTTTCATCAAACTTTATACACTAATGCAAATTTTCATGTAGCATTAGTAATATACATCTGGCGGGACATTCATGTCCTATAGACATATTTCTATTTTTTCAAATCATCACCTCAAAGGCTAGGGTCAGGCCACAATTAGGGATCAAAGTTTCATTTAGGAATAAAAGGAAAACATCTTCAGAATACTTCTTTTCAAGAATTACAAGAGCATGATTAATATGGAAACATTCTCAAGAGGCGTAGATTCAAGTTTTTACAAATCATGTCCCCCTGGATAAGGGAGGGGCCATTTTTTTCCTGCCCCTTTTGCCATCCACATGAAAATTCAAATTTTGAAACCGTTTTACACATACGCAAAACAAACCAATCTTTTTCTAAATGATCATGGTTTAAAGGTATTGCATAAAATATTAGGTAAGTTCTTGAAAGCAGGGTGATTAAACATATCAAATATAATTTTAAGAAAAAAAAAATTCTACCCCCATTTGACCCCCCGGGCAAAATCAAAATTCCAAAACCATACTGCACATCTTCATGACACCACCAACCATCTCTTAAAAGATGATTAGGCTACTGAGTCAAATGTAAGAGGAGTTCAGGGAAGACGGGGCTTTTGCATAAAAACCATCATTATTTTCAACCCCCATTTGACCCCCTGGGGCAAAATCAAAATTCTAAAATTTTACTGAACATCAACATGACACCATCAACCATCTCCCAAAAGATGATTAGGCTACTGAGTCAAATGTAAGAGGAGTTCAGGGAAGACGGAGCTTTTTGCATAAAAAACGTCATTTTTTACCCCCATTTTACCCCCCCGGGGCAAAATCAACATTCCAAAACCTTACTGCACATCTACATGACACCACCAAATATCTCTTAAAAGATGATTAGGCTACTGAGTCAAATGTAAGAGGAGTTCAGGGAAGACGGGGCTTTTTGCATAAAAAACTTCATTTTTCGACCCCCGTTTGATCCCCGGGGGCAAAATCAAATTTCTGAAACCTTACTGCACATCTACATGACACCACCAACCATCTCCCAAAAGATGATTAGGCTGCTGAGTAAAATGTAGAAGGAGTTTAGGGAAGACGGGACTTTTAGCATAAAAAACGTCATTTTTCGACCCCCATTTGACCCCCCAGGGCAAAATCAAAATTCTGAAACCTTATTGCACATCTACATGACACAACCAACCATCTCCCAAAAGATGATTGAGCTACTGTGTAAAATGTAGGAGTAGTTCAGGGAAGAAAAGTGTGACAGACGGACGGACGGACATGAGTAACAACAATATACCCGAACTTTCTTTAGAAAGTGCGGGTATAAAAAGAAGAAACCAAATGTAAACAACATGTTTGCAAATCCAAAATCCAGCTAAAACACAAAAGTCTTAAAATACCTAGCGTTAGATTAACTACAAAACAGTGGAAATAGATATATGAATAATTAGTTAAACGTCATTTCATTTAATACAGCTACAGACAGGTCGAATTATTATAACATTTTCTTCAAACTAGCTCTGATTTTGATTCAAAGCGAGCAGGGAGCTTACAGGAGCTCTGGAAATAGAAATGAAACATTTTGCAAAATTATGGCAATTGTGATTGAATTTGGACAAATTTGAAGTACTTTCCAATCTGAGAAACAATTACCTAATGCAACTACATAGCTCAATCAATTTAGACATTATAAAATACCTTTCTTTTCTAAACCATTGGATAAAAATTGAGAACGGGGAAAAATGTTAAAAATTATAAGTTAAGACATTGGGTTACAAAACTGATGTTGAACAGACAAACAGTAGTGGGATATTGAGACAACAGCTGTCAAAAATCTCCATAGCTGAGGAAGATGACAAACTAAACACCCCACAGAAATCGCTGTCATATGGATTCATTCCAGAGTCGAAATTATTAATTTTATTTGTGATTAAGGGACTGGGTACCCAGGGAGCACCATTGGTCCAATCCCAACCACCAGAACTGTTGAGGCCCACCAGAACGCTTTTTTTCTCTCCATCTGTTAGAGTAAAATATCTATCTTTAATGGACATGTATTTTATTGTCATTAGAATAATTTGGTGATCTGTTCATAAAGAACGAAAATGGTGTTTTCAGAAAATTTTATATTTAAAAAAAAGTAAATTTGTTTAAGTAAACATTTTTTTAATCTTGTAATAGATCTCATGCAGTAACGGAATTGTTTCCTTTTTTTAATATATTTTTTTATCGCATTTTTGCGATGGAGATATGATACTAAAACCTGAAAAAGAAAACCAGTCGTAGATTAAAAAAATTGTTTGAATGCAGAATTCAAGAAGCGCTAAACACGTTGTTCAAGAGTTTAATTTCAGAAGTATGTACAATTTAACTCTGGAATAGTAATCAAAATTAAAATTAAAAAAAATAATTTGATAACGAACTACGTTACATTATTATATTTAAATCTAGAAATTTTTACTATATTTTTGTGATTCTACTATAGGGTTACTTACAATATTGGAGAATATAGGTCTTTAGGAATGTCATCTTTTGGTCTGTCTCTAGCGATATCAGTTCCCCGCCAAGCTGAGCACACACTGAGCTGGCGTAGAGTGACGTTCTGTTTGTTGTGAATAAAATTTCTAAACATAACCCAGCTTCTCTATCTAAAGTAAAACTAGACAGAGGACATCCTGAAAAAAGAAATAAATTAACATAAAAAGTGCATTTTAAACTGGTCTATTCATGGAGCATACAATATTAAAACTTTGTTTAATGAAAAGAAATCTTACAAAATCGTTTGCCATTGGTTAATGTTAGACCAAATGTAAAATACTGGATAAGAGATATGGAGGCAACGAACGGTATTCAATATCAAAGTCCATAATACAAAATAGGAGCAGAACAAACACGGACCTCCGAGCTTAGCTGTTTGGGTTGCAAGAATCTGGTCCTTATCTTTAGAGTCGCGTAGTTTTTCCGTAATGGTTCTAGGTTTATTGCCTTGCATTCGAGGTCCGTTACGATGGATTATGACAAAACCGATATCCAGTTTTAAATGATCACATGATCTGGTGAACTTTTGTATTAAGATCCTCGTTTTCCTCTTCTACCAGACTATGGATTAGAATGTTATCTCTCATAGATCTTCCTCTCAGATCTACAATCTCACTTTCTTGTTTGTCACTTTCTTGTCTAAATTCACAACGATCGACTTCAACTGCTGAAGTTCCTTACGGAGGGTAATATTATCCTGTTTTAAAGTTTCAATTTCAGACTGGTTGTCTTCATGCTGTTGAGCGATGTATCTAATTCTGTCATCTAATCCATCCTCATTCCACAGATCCTTCTGCATGTTATTCAACGACTCTTGCAGAGTATTAAAAGAGTCCATCCTTTTCGTTATAGCCCGAAGGCTGGTGTCGATAACGGACATGTGGCTTAATGCTCCACTGACCGCTGCGGGTAGAGGCGTTAAACCAGTATTTCGTACATGTGAGGAGTTCTCACTTTTAAACTTTGAGTCACTCATTATGAGAAAAGTAACTTTTTCACCAAATAGGCCAGCAAATGCACAATTTCGGTAGCAAATATGACTATAAACACCGGTGCAACGATTTTAGGGCACAAAAAAGGTTTTATCTACCCAAAATTCGACTAATTACCCTCCAATCTAAACATTGACCATAACCGTCACAGGTCACGTGATCTTTCCATGAAAAGAAATTTTGAAAAAGCGTTTGCCATTGGTTAATGTTAGACCAAATGTAAAATACTGGATGAAAGATACGGAGGCAACGAACGGTATTTAATATCAAAGTCCATAAAACAAAATAGGAGCAGAGCAAACACGGACCTCCGAAACATCAGAGGTCAGATTAGGTGCCATGGAAGAGAGAGCATCCCCTGCTGACTGGTCACACAAGCCGTGTGCTCCTGATCGGGAAATAACGGGAAAATCCGTCGTCAATGCAAAATATATGAATTATGGACTAACAATTAGTATAATAACATCAGTCAGCATTTGACTCAATGATAAATTGTATTTGCTGACAAGGTCACGGTATTGACATCAGAACTTACGAAATGATGACTTTAAACGGGACTGCTGATATTGTCGTTTCAGCAACTTGCTTGTCAATAATTTACCTCGTTTTAGAAAGTGTTCATACGTAGAGCATGCTCTTGCGTATCGAATCAACTGAGATATATACAGTCGGTATGCAGGTGATAAACTAATAGGGGGTTGCTTATATTTTACAGGTTCGTGGGGATGTTATTTCGTTGTTTTCTTAAACATACAGATGATGTGTAACCCTTATTAATTAATATTTTGGATGAGAGATAACCACAAAAATTGAACCAACACAAAATCTAATGACTCCACAGTATCGTAAGATTAATTGTATTGTAATTGCTTTTATCCTACCTTCCATCTCGTAGGCCTCTACTCCCGCTTCCGACAATACGGGTGTATATTCCAACAATGGATATTTGTAGAGAAAACATTTTTCGTCTTGGGGCTTGTATAAGAAGGTTTGACAACTATTCTCATCTGTACACAGTTTTCCACATTGTAATACACTGTACTGTCCCACCTTCAGATCTAGATCATTGATCGGCAAAAGGTTGGTAAACAGCTGATTCATCTTGAAGTTTCTGATTTCCTCTTGAACTCCTTTTAGAAATAAAGATATAATAAAATTGAAATGTCTTCCAAGTTAAGAATAATACACATGTATTTGTCAAACATTTCTAAATCTCGCATTTGTATTCTGAATTAAAATACAGGCGGTATAGTATATGTTTTTAAAGAAACCGATATGTAAAGGACTTTTCTTAGGCAAAAATTATATCAATGTTCATCCTGTCTTCATGAAGCAAGAGTATTAGCAGTCTCATTTAAAGTAAATATTTCGTACGTTTTATGGTCGAAACAATGACCTGGCCAGGAAATACAATTTATCAAGTTTAATGTTGACTGATGTTTCAAATATTGACTTTGTAATTTTTACACACTGAATTGTCCACGATTTTTTTTTTACTTTTTCCGAGCATGACAAGGAGCAGTCTGAGGGTGTGACGGACAGCATGGGGTGCTCACTCCTCCATGGCAGCTGATCTCACCTCTGGTGTTTTGAAAGTCCGTTTTTGCACTGCTCCTATTTGATAATGTTTAATGGACTTTTGTGCTCGAAGACTGTTCGTTATCTCAACATATTTTTCCATTATATTGTTATATAGAAAAAAAATCAAATTTTAAAAAACTATTTTGCATTTACCAATTCATAGTTTTCATTACGATGTTTTGTTGAGGTATTTGTAATTTCCCTCTTGGTTATTGTACCGTTTTATTTGGCCCTTTTCGACTTTGTTTGATTTTTGCTAATTTATTTGTTGTTTTTTTTCATGTTTATTCATTTTAATATAAAAATCAGTCTAATGCTTTAATGGGATCTTTTGCAAAATTAAGTGTTAATTTTTTTTGAAAGTTGTTTATATATATCTCATATATAGATAAAATATTATACACTATTATAGTTATAATCGCATTCAAATTGAGTAATTCTGAGAGTGAAGTCCGGTTCCTTTTTTTCTTTCTTTCTTGAAGAATATGTATTGGCCTAATTCTCATTACTTCGATTTTTTTACTTTTCAATATATACTTAGCACTAATTAAGACTACTTTAAACTTGGTAAAAAAACACTGGATTTGCTATCAATATAAGCAAAGGTGAGTGCTTGATTAGAAAATTGATTTTTTGGCATGTTCAAACATATTACGTCTACGCAAACAGAACATACAGTGTATATATATATATATATATATATATATATATATATATATATATATATATATATATATATATATATATATATATATATATATATATATATATATATATATATATATATATATATATATATATATATATATATATATATATATATATATATATATATATATATATATATATATATATATATATATATATATATATATATATATATGTATGTATGTTATGAAATAATTGTAAAGGTGTGATTTTCTGACAAATACATTTTAGAGCAACAGAGGAACGCTATTCATCTAACAAAATGCATTCTGTACCTATTTTTCATTCTTATATTGTTTCTAAAACATTTACCCTTCTATTTCGAGTTCAGAAAAATCGAGTTTGTACGAAAATTCAATTCGAGAGTAAAATTTCTCTAAATGAATAATTATAATTAACGTTTAAACTTATTATCGTGTATCTTTTGAAAAAGTCCAATTTCAGATTTTAGTTTTGATAATTTAGAGTCCAGGCTATCTGATTTCATTTAGAGCTACTTTTCCAAAAACAATGGAACTCGTAAAATTTACTTTCTTTGTCATCAGTCATTCACAAAATGAGTTTATTTAAAAATTCTCTGATTTTACACACAAACACTTTGAAGTTGATATTAAAAAGATGCTGAGTGTCTGATTGACAATATCTATTTGGTGGTTGAAGACCAGGTCTTCCAACAATCTGTTGGAATTCCCATGGGTACCAATGGCGTCCAAGTACTAGTGGAGACATCTTTAGCTCACCTGAGCTGAAATCTCAAGTGAGTTTTTCATTTTGTCTGTAGTCCGTCTGTCCATGCGTCCGTCTGTCTGCAAACTTTTAACATTTTAGACTTCTTCTCCAGAACCACTGGGCCAATTTCGACCAAACTTGCCACATACCATTCCTGGGTTAAGGGGATTCAAGTTTGTTCTAATAAAGTGCCCGCCCTCTTTCAAGGAGAGATAAACTAATGTGGAAGCATCCTCATGTAGTGTTGATCCAAGTTTGTTAAAATAATGACCCCCGGGAGTAGGACGGGGCCACAATGGCCGATCAAAGTTTTACATAGGAATATATAGACATGAAATTTAAAAAAAAAAATCTTTTTCTCGAGAACCATTGGGAAAGATGAAACTCATGTTGAATCATCCTCAGATAGTGTACATTCAAGTTTGTTCAAATCATGGCCGATTAAAGTTTTACATAGGAATATATAGGAAAAATCTTTTAAAAACTCTTTCTCAAGTACTACAAAGCCCTGATAAGTGATATTTATATAGAAGAATCTTCAGGTACTGTAGATTCTAGTTTGTTCAGATCATAACCCCTAGGGATAGGGTGGGGCCACAACGGGGGATCCAAGTTCTACATTAAAATATATTTCAAAAATCTTTTTCTAAAGAATAGCAAAGCAATGATTTGTGATATTTTTATGGAAGCATCCTAATGGTAGTGTAGAATTAAACTGTTCAAACCATAACCTCAAAGGGTAAATTGGGGTGTCAATGCTGGAGTTTTACATAGGAAAATAAAGGAAAAATCTCAATAACAGAAAAGCTGTGTTATGTCATATTGAAATGTAAGTATCCTCATGTATTCAAGATTTAAATTTGTTCAAATCATGAGTACCCTTTGGGGTAGGGAGGGAAACAATGGCGAAAAAAATCAAATTATTACAAAGGAATATATACCAACAAAATGTAAAAAAAAAAAAAAAAAATTAAAAAAATACAGGTCCAAGCATTAAAATAGATCACGGTGGATTCTCTGGATTTACAGGAACACTGCTCTACTAAAAGAGAAGAACATCAGAGAAAGGAACAGATACAGCCATAATAACTCAAATGAAATTTGTATTACTGAATAAAATATTTTTTATGATTAACTATTTTATTTGTTTTAAAGACAAATGTACTAGTTATATTGGTTTGTGTTATATCAATCTTCTTGATCTTCATAACGGTCATAAAAACTGAATAAATTATTTTCAATATTTGACAAGTTATAAAATTGAATAACGCGTAGTGTTAAGAATTATTGTGTTGCTGTCCTGAAAGTTAAGGACGAATGGTAATTCTTATTTAAGAAAAAGGAAATAATAAATTTTTCTTTTTGTTTGATGAATTAACTAAAACTGTTTCATACTTTACTATATCTTTGCCAGAAATTATACGGCATGTATTTTTCGATGTGTTTTAAATCGAACAAACTGCAGAAATGCGTGTTTCAAAAATTTAAAATTGTACAGCCTTTTCAATTTTCATAATCATACTGTTTTCCTACAATTTTTTTTCATTAAAATAGAAATTTTAGAACACCAAATTTTCTATTTTAATAAAGATTTGTTAACAGGTGTATATTTCAACAATGGACATCTGTAGAGAAACATATTTCGTCTTGGGGTTTGTATATGAAGGTTTGACAACTCTTCTCATCTGTACACATTTTCCCACACTGTAATACACTGTACTGTCCCTCCTTCAGATCTAGGTCATTAATCGGCAGAAAGTTGGTAAACAGTTTATTCATCTGGAAGTTTCCGATTTCTTCTTGAAATCCTTTAGATAATAAAGACTTAATAGATTTGATAATGTTACATTTATTTTGAAAGAAAAATATATTTGAAATATATTTAATCTTACAAAGGCCTTTTGAATCTAAATGTAGATTAAGTTTCAAAGGAACAGTAAATAATCTTTTCTTAAGGCCAAAACGGTTATGATAAAATTTTAATATACTATAACAGAAAAAAGTCCTATATAAAAATGAGGATGAATAATTTAGCTGGTATCAAGAAATATCTGTTAAAGGAAGTTAGTCTAAGGTTAATAAAGTTTTGCGCACAAGAAGTGACTTATTATTTGTCTTATAAACACGGACCTCCAAAACATCAGAGGTGGGATCAGGTATCATGGAAGAGTGAACATGCCCTGGCGACCGGTCAAACCCGCCGTGTGCTCCATGTCATGATCGGGAAATAACGGAAAATCCGCCGTCAGTTTAGTGTAGAAGGATATGGAGATAACAAACAGTATTTAATCTCAAAGTCCATAAAACAATACAAAATAAGAGCAGAGCAAACATGGACCCCCGAAACATCAGAGGTGGGATCAGGTGCTATGGAGGAGTGAGCATCCCCTGCGGTCACACCCGCCGTGTGCTCCTTGTCATGATCAGGAAATAACGGGAAAAATCCGTCGTCAATTCAGTGTATAAATAATGGACTAACAATTGGTATGAAAAACGTCAGTCAGCATTTGACTCAATGATAGACTGTATTTGCTGACAAGGTCATTGTATGAATAATGGACTAACAATTAGTATGAAAAACTCCAGTCAACATATGACCCAATGATAATTTTATTTCCTGACAAAGTCATTGTATCGACGATAGAACTTACGAAATGGTGACTTTAGACGAGACTGATGATATTTGTTTCATCCAATTGTTTGTGAATAATTTACATCGTACATTGTTCATACGTAGATCATGCTCTTGCGTATAGAAGTAATTGAGAAAAACCATCGACGAAAAAATATAACACCCATATAGCACTCAATGTTCCAATTCATTCAAAGTTATTCCCCATTTTTACACTCTTACATTGTACACGTTCAGAATGATTTTTGTGTTTTGATTTTTTTTTTAAATTCCTAGATCTGTACAGAATAACATTTAAAAAAAACAGTTCTTGGTTAATTTTAGGTTGCTTCGAGTTTCATAACCGGAATAATATAGATATACATATATACTTTTAGAGCCGCAACTTTACTTTAAAGCTTCGAGTGCATGGCGAAGGAGCACTGCCTATTTTTTATTGACTTAGGTCAGGCGCGATCAACATCCAATAAATTTCAACTTTAACCTTCTTTTCAAAATTACTCACTTTATCAATGTCAGCATCCTAATCGTTTAAAGGGTAAAGTTGTGCTAATTAGCATGTATACTACTACAAAATATTAAGAATAATTCTAATGTCTAAGACGCATGACATGTGAACTCTGGTCCACTTTTCAAAAAGCAATGTTCGTTACTGTTTTCTACACACTAATACCTCAAACTGCTATTGACATTGTAAAACTAGAGTGTCTCAACGAACGCATATGTCTTTATAACGCCATTTGAATTCTTAATAAATCTAAGATATAAAAATTCTATTTGTTTTCTAATTGCATTAAAGCAAATACATAAGCTTGCAAAGAGAAAGAAAGAATCCGCGAACATTGAGACTGGTTTACTCTCTGAAAATCAGATAAAATATGATTTCGCAACCTTCAGCGCTGATATGATTAATGAAATGACACGATTGATCATGTATTTGCTGAGAAAAAAAATATTTACGGTAGAAAAACAACTATATGATTCTCAAATCTAAAAGCTTAAAAATGATAAATGAAATAGGAGTTCATTAAGTTATTGCATGTGTATAGATTCATTGTTCAGTGGCGCAAGCTCGTAAAGTTGTGGTAGAAATTATAAACCCTCTCCAATTTAAAAAGACTAAAATATTCAGAGTATGTCAAAAGTGAGGTCAAGCTAAATGACTTTTATGAAAAACAGAGCACATGCTTAAGAACAAAGGTTTATTAAAAATGTCAAAAGTATGTTGTTTATTATCATTGGCAATATGGACTATCTTGTAAAGTACGTCAAAGTGGAGTCCAAAAGGTCACGAAATTAGTTATATAAAACTGTAATGTCAAGCAATTAATGTGCAAAGTTTTCAAGATACTCCAGGTTACATTTGTAAGTGATCTACAGCATGACAAGTGTCGCTAGCTCTCCAAGTGACATATAATATGAAATTAGATAGAGATCAATACAACAAATGAATTATCTTAGATGTCAGCAAAAATTAACAACACTCTTTTTGTAAAGATTGACTTTATTGAATATTGGCATATCTGGTCGCGGTGAATCTTTGGGGGGCCGCCGGGTCGTCCCCCAACAATAAACAATACAAATGGCGACCCCAAGTGGGCTGAATTGTGTATTGGATATTAAGTTTACAAATGCACAACACCACGAAAATAAAATGCAATAGTATATAGAATGGGCCAATATCCCATTGACAAAATTACCAAATATGAATGTACGATATGGGCTAATATCCCATCAAATGTGGTAACTTTACAGTCCTAAAGTTGTTTAACACGAAAATCCCATTAACATTAGATATAAACTGAATTAGCGATACATTACACAATTGTTCAAATATATGTTTAAATCTGTAATATACAATAAATTGCGCAAATAGCGCCACAATAAATTGCGCAAATAGCGCCACAACAAATTGCGCAAATAGCGCCACAAATTGAAACATCCATTTGAGGTGGGTTCCGACGATAACGACGACTAGACTTCGTGCCTTTAGGACCACAATTGACGATACACCGCGACAAGGGTTGTTATAGTTCTGGCAAAATGCTATACCTGAAGATATAAAATATAGCACAGCAGTATCATGGTAATAAAGCAATTAAACTTAGTTCAAGACTGTACAGTTGTGGAGGGAGGGTGGGTTTTTCGGGTTAAGACCCAATACTTCAATTTTTACTACATCAATTTGAACCTACCAATTCGTTCGGCTGCTGGATTAAAAAGAGAGACATGACGTTACGTCATCTATTATATAATCCTACTGAAAAAAAAACCGTATGCGCAACCCGGATTATTCCGGGAAGTACAGCCGTAATTAAAAATACAAAAGTTCACAAAGATAATTGTGCATATTTTTAGACTGCGCTTAAATATGCGTCATTATCTTAGATGTCAGCAAGAATTAACAACACTCTTTTGATGGAATTATTACAAACATTGGAAATGGAATATGACGATAGAACAGGGGTTTTCGTGTGTCCAGTGGCGGGGACATACATGTTTGTCTCTGACTGCCTGTGTCGTTTTGAAACATGGCTTCACATAAAAGTAAAGTTAACAATTGCATCAGCTAATAGAACTTCCGTCGGCAGCTTGGGCCAAATAAGTAGAACAGAGAGATGTAGTAAAATTGAGGCGAGGTGACCATGTGAAGGTAGAATTTGGTGGAAATCAAAGTCGCAAAGAAAATATCCGCAGATCTGGATACTCGAGATTTTCTGGAATATTTCTGTACTGAAAGGAGTATCACAAGTCTTTATAAACATCTTTTTATGGTCGTCATTAGAATATTATGAATTTCTTTTAGCTTGTGTTTGTTGTTTGGTTTTAATTAAAGCTTTTATTTTTATACTCGTCTCCCCGCTTGAAAAGTGGGAGGGTATACTGTAATCGGTATTTCCGTCTAGCTGTACGTCCGTCTGTCTGTTACGCTTTGGGGTATCCATCTCTTATTCGCAACTCCTCTTATACCACTGAGTGAAATTTAATGAAACTTTCAAAGAATCTTGATTACATATTACCATTGTGCACATCCTATTTTACGTTTTAATCCGACACATATTTTGGGTTTCCCGGCCACAACAAAACATGGACTTTGCCAATTTAACAATATGGGAGGCGGGGAATATCATTTAGTGAGCTCATTGCTCACAGCATCTTCGCTAGCCAAGGGTTTCCGATCCGATACATACTCTACAACCCTTGGCAGATTTGGCTGAAAATTTTAGAACTCGCGCAAACGAATTTGATTGGCTGCGAAGTCCGAGTCTACGCAAGGTTTTTACTAATCGACGATTTTCGGCTGAATTAAAGTCTGTTCGTGTTTTATGCAAAATAAGAGTAATATTTACAAGGGATGAAAGTTAGGAAGTGATATATGCTTAAAAAACAAGGGATTAATTTATTTGATTTTTTTTTCTTTTAATTATATATGTTTTCAAGATTTATTGAAAGGACCACATAACTCCGTGTTCCGCATTTTAGGTGCATCAATTTAAGCCAATCAAATGTCACGGCTCATTGATAATAATTGATACGGCAACAAGTAGAAAGTGGTGTCAAACTCTTGACTAAAAACCCACGAAGAACGATATTTTCTACCACTTTTGAGGTGTGCCCACTGCCCACAGCTGTATGAAGTTGTTTGGATATATTCCACATCAAATTGCATGGAGGTCGCCATATTGTTTCAAACGTCATATTGATCTACGTATGTTACAGTTATTTTCATTGGACAAATATTAAAGAGCTTCAAGGGACTTAACTCAATTACGGCGATAGGCGGCGCAATCAAAGTTCCTGTTTGATAGGTCTAAATCTGCCAAGGGCTGTAGAGTAGATTTCGGATCGGAAACCCTTGGCTAGCGAAGATGTGCTCACAGTAACTCTAGTTTATTCTACAATCTAGAATGCTGCAAATATTCTTATTTTTTATCAAAGTATGAAAATCTTTAGTAAACTGACGAGTCCTATCTTAAGAATATGCTGTATGGGTCTCCCATTTTAAAGACCTTAACAAACCTAAACCAAACTTGAACCATCGTTTGACACATTTAGATAGCATCCTCAATGATTTAGAAAAAGAAAAATGTTTTAATGAATTAGATAGACACATATCTTTATCAGAAATCTCAAATGTTATTGCAAAAATGAAAGTTGGAAAAGCTCCAGGGTTGGACAATGTTTCTAACTACATGATCAAGAATGGTCAAACTGCCCTGTTACCCTGCTTTTACAAATTTTTTAACAGCTGCCTCACTATTGGCCACTATCCTAAATCATGGGCCTTGGGCTACATTACTCCTATCCATAAAAGTAGTGACATCTGTGACCCAAATCACTACAGGGGCATAACGGTTACAAATGCTATTGGTAAATTGTTTAATAAAATACTTGACATTCGATTAGATACATTTCTTACAAAACATCATATAATTAGAGAATGTCAAATAAAATTAACTCGAAAAGCAAGGTCATCAGATCATATGTTCATTCTTAAGACCATTATTGATAAATACTGTAAAATCGAAGAAGGCCGAGTGTATACATGCTTTGTTCACTTTCAAAAAGCATTTGACACAGTTATCCACACAGAAATCAAAATTTAACTGCTTAGAATACGGGTAGGGGTAGGAACAAAATTTTATGAGGTTATTAAGACGATGTATGCACTAAGCAATCTTGTGTCCGTCTTTATAGCAATATCACAGGTTTTTTTTTTCAAAATAAAAGTGGGTGTAAAGCAAGTTGATAATCTCAGTCCTAATTTATTTAAAATATTTATTAATGATCTCCCAGAGTATCTTATCTCAACTCCTGATCCTGTTACTTTAAACTCGCACCCTCTTCTTTGTTTGATGTATGCTGATGACATTGTTTTATTGTCATCCTCAGCTAATGGTTTACAGCAAAAATTAAATATCCTACAGAGATACTGCAAGGACAGGTGTTTAAATATTATTACTTCAAAAACAAAGATCCTTATTTTTAATAAAGCGGGCGGATTATTAAAATCAAAATTCTTCTCTGCTGATGTTGAAATTGAATGTGTGTCCAATAACAAATACCTTGGGGTCTCATTCTGCACCTCTGCTTCATTCTCCCTCGCACAAAAATAACTATAATTATCAAAAAGCTCTAAAAGCATTTTTCTAAACACAAAAAAGACTTAATCTCATTAAAACCTGATATTAAAACCATTGTTCACATATTTGAACACACCATCAAACCAAACTGTTATACTCCTCTGAAATCTGGGTGAAGGTCCACTAGAACACCCTTTTTCTCATCATCTCTAACAAAAATTAATAAATATTTATTTTTAATAAAAAATATTCGATTGCATATATAATAATTAGTATTCTGTTCATAAACATGAAAAATAACATCTTCGAACTTTTTAATTATCAATTCAACATCATTTAGCCATCAAAATCGTTTGTCTAAAGTAATGAATTCTGCTGCTGTAAATGGACATTTTCGGTTGGGTGAACTTCTACTGCACTATCGATAACGGATTAAAAAAGTATGGAAACCATAAAAAGGAATTATGAAATAAAAAATGATACAAGATTCTTAGTTTAAAATGGCGTTTTTTAACATTCAGCTTACAGCACCTTACGTTTTAAAGTAGTTCTGAATTGGATAAGTAAATAAGTTTTTCCTTCATCAGTGTTCTACAATCAGACAATATCTTAATTCAGATCATTATGCCTTGCGTAACATCATTAATAAACGCCATTTAAAACAAAGGAGCTGATATCATTTTTAATATATTCTTTCAGTGCTTACTATCGTTCAAGATATATTACTGTAGTCAGCGGCGACTCACATAAATTGTTCCGACGAAAATAGTTCTATCATGATAAGTAGAAACAACATAATTGTTCATGATGAGAAAATTTGCTGTGTATGTCTTACGTAAAAGAAACGAAAATTAACGTAAATGTTTTCTCCAAAGATCAACCCCTCCCCCCTTGCCCCAAACTGCAAATAAAAAATATTGATATTCCTACGCTCGCTCCCTCATCCCTCCTCAGCTTTTTTCTGTAACATGTTTGATAACAGAATATCTACGTCATTCTTCGATTGATATCTTTTCACCGATGAATTGATTACTAGTATACTATAATCAACAATTATATTAAGTTCATGTTAATTGTTTGTTCAACAAAAATGGAACTCGTAAATTTACTTACCTCGTCATTGGTCATTTTCAAAATTATTTTGTTAAAACAGATTCTGATTGCACACATAAATACTCTGAAGTTGACATCAGGAAGATGCTGGTGTTTCTGATTGACAATATCTATGTGGTTTTTGCAGACAGGGTATTCCAACAATCTATTGGAATTCCCCTGGGTACAAAGTGCGCTCCGTTATTAGCAGACTTATCTTTATATTCATATGAAGCAGAATTTATGCAAATCTTATGCATGAAAAGAGGAAAAACACTTGCTGTGGCCTTCAGCTCGACATTTAGATATATCGACGACGTATTGTCAAATAATAATGGTAATTTCCATTTCTACGTGAATACGATATATCCGGGTGAGCTTGAGATAAAAGATACCACACTTCCGACACTTCTGTTTCATACTTGGATGTTTTACTTGAAAAAGACGTTAATGGTAATCTAACAACCAAGCTATATGATAAACGTGATGACTTTAACTTTTCTATCGTCAACTTCCCTTACTTATGGAGCAATATACACTGTACCTTCATCATCTGCATACGGAGTATATATATCTCATTTGATTCGATACGCAAGAGCATGCTCTACGTAGGAACAATTTCAAAAACGAGGTAAATTTTTGACAAGCAAGTTGATGAAACAAGAATATCAGCATTCTCGTTTAAAGTCATCATTTCGTAAGTTCTATGGTCGATACAATGACCTTGTCAGCAAATACAATTTATCACTGAGTCAAATGCTGACTGACGTTTTTCATACCAATTGTTAGTCCATTATTTATATACTGAATTGACGACAGATTTTTTTCCGTTATTTCCTGATCATGACAACGAGCACACAGCAGGTGTGACCGGTCGGCAGGGGATGCTCACTCCTCCATGGCGACTGATTCTACCTCTGATGTTTCGGCGGTCTGTGTTTGCTCTGCTCTTATTTTGTATTGTTTTATGGACCTCGAGATTGAATACTGTTCGTTATCTCCATATCCTTCTTTTAGAGAGAAAAAATTTAATCATTCCGTGTGTGTATTTAAGAAATAAGGTATCATTTTTTGAGTTTTATTGGGATGTAAAACGGGTTGGTCACGTGATCAAATCCCATAAAGCCCGAAGGGCCCGAAGGGCTTTATGGAAGATTTGATCATGTGCCAACCCGTTTTACATCCCAATAAAACTCAAAAAATGATACCTTATTACTTATATTTACATTATTTTGTGACTTATTCATACTTTAAATATGCCTGATTGTGACTTTTAACGTGTGAAATGCATTATTTTTCAAACCCAACGGCATGTATGTAATCCACTGAACGCGCGTCGACCCTTTATGACGTCACTGAGAAATTACGTC
>PRKT01000185.1:842962-853235 GCA_003671525.1 Saccostrea glomerata
CTCTCCAGTAAAGGTCATATATGTTCCGTTGCGCCAAAACTCCAATAGGTCAAACCCCCCCTTATTTCTTAACCTTTGTGTCTATAAAATACGCCTCACAGAACAATAATAACTTTATCACTCTCCAGCCTTGATAAAAATTAGAGAATTCAGCAAAATAGATCACTTGACCACGGATTTTCCTTTCTGTGTCTAAAAAATGCTACGGCGCTAGCTCACCTATCTTTTTAAAAGATAAACTTGTTGACCTACGTATACTGTTAAGGACTTGTAAATACAGTATATACACTATAAGAAAACAGATAAAATGCCAATTAAAAAAAATCATTTTTTAAATAAATGATTTTACGCTTTCTTATCAACCCACTCTCAAACACTCGATGGACACTGTGTCTTAAGTCCCAATAAAGAGAAATTTTCTACTTATATCGAGAAATTTTCAATTTAGATGAAAAATGAATTATTCCTTAAGTATAAAGAAAATAAAACTTTACTCATTTTTTTTATCAAAAAAGAATAATAATATCTAAACAAATAAACACTAAGGGTGGAAATAAAATATCTATATAGTACTCATCAAAGTGAAGAAACATTCATAAGCCATCACTGTCAGTAGAGGGGAATTTCTTTTCTTCATGAAAAAAGATACTTCAGAGTTTCAACCGCGTTTCTGGAGGGTTGTTCGTAATTACAGGAGTATTATGTTCTAATTCGTTTCACTCAAACGAACATAAATTATTTACAATCAAAACAAGAACACTTGTCTACATAGGAGATGGAAGCGCTTGCTTGCCAATATTTATTAGACGTAGACATTTACAAAAACAAGTCTTCAATGGTACCGATTCTCTACCTTCCTTCTACAATATATCAAAAATATAATTAATCACACATAACAGTACAAAATGCATTTTAACACAATGCTTTTATATGTCCTCACTTCACTGATTAAAAACGTAATATAATGCATGTATGAACACAATTATGCTTCCCTCGCCGCCGAGGAAAAACCATAGATAAAAAACAACATCGATTTATGTTGAAAAAACTATGGAAACCTGCAAGTCCGCAGCAATTGCGAGGTAAACAAAATGAATGGCGGACTCATTCTCACAAACTTACGTACGTATCATATATTATAATGTACAATTAATCGACTAGTTTAAGTAAAACCTATGCAAAATAAATGTAAGTTAGAACTATCTGTAAACACATTTCGACTATATGTAGCTAATATGTACCCTTACACAACAATCTTACATTTATATCAAATTTTACATAAAATTATCTAGAGCGACTAAGCAAATTGTTTCCCATCTTTGACAATTAATCTGTTGTGTACAAAACTTTTAATTTTCTTGAAATGAAAACAATTACTTTCTTTATTAAACAAAATACTAGTAAAAGGTTGAAGTAAGTAAGAGGGTGGGTGGGTGAGTGTGAATGTCGCAAAGCAAAGCCTTCGAATGAGTTAAAATCGTGATTAAAGTGAATACCTGTTCACCCGTTCTACAGGCATCGACCTTTAAATACTGACCAATAGCTACTGTCGCTATTATTAGCACATAATAAACAAAAGCACGTGTTCCTAGTACATATGATAAATTAATATCTAAACACTAAATCAAACTATTGATTATAAGTTGGTAAAAGTTACCCAGGACAAACACATTTTTAGAAAAGGACCTTAAACGAATCTCTCAATATTGAAAGAATTCTTGAAAGTATCATTACATCTTATTCCGTGGTAAAGGAGGAGTTGCGGATAAGAGATAGGCACTCTTCAATTATCAATATCATAGAAAAAAATGCAGTTTCAAATTTCTTGCTAATGGAAACCGAAATGTTTCCTTCAAAAAGTAAAATAGGAGATGCTCAATGGTAAAATGTAACAATTACTGTGAAAGTCTTATGAAATTTCATTTAGTGGTACAAGAGGAGTTGCGGTATAGAGATGGGTACACTAAAGTGTTACGGACGGACGGACGTGCAGACAGACGGAAAACTATACGGACGGACAGACATACCGATCACTCTATACCCTCCAGCTTTTCAATCATGGGTATAAAAATCATGTACAAATACATACAGAAGTATAGGAGGAGTCTAGGAGGAGTTGCGGATAACAGATGGTACCCTTCAATATAATAGAAAGAATTGCAGTGTCCATGTTTTGCTTTGGGAAACCAGAAATATGCGTCGGGTCAAAAAGTAATTTAAAAAGTGTACAATGTCATTACATAACAAAGATTCTGTGCAAGTCTTATAAAATTTCATTCAGTTGTATAACAGGAGTCGCGGATTAAAGATGGGTACCCCAAAGCGTAACAAACAGACCTACGGACGGACAGACCGCAGACAGACTATCAGACGGACGGACATCCCGATCACGACATACCTTTTCAAGTGGGGGGGGGGGGTATAATGAAGAAAAATAAAATCCAGGTAAAATTTTATTCTGAGAGAAATTGTCAGGATATTCACAAATCCAAACATCCAATTTAAGATGGTCACGTTTAACAAAACATTTTCCGAGTCCCAGAGTTCTAATCCGTGACGTAAATATCAGCTCTATAATCTGCGACTCTACATAGGCAAATTTGCCACATATGAACCACATAAGTGAATCATATGCACGAGTTACGTATATTACTTCATATGATTTGCACATGCGTATTCATATGATCCACTTATGATTTGCCACACAAAATTCTCGTATGATTGTATATATACAAATGATTCTCATGATCCACATATGATTCTCATATGAAAGGCATCCCCCCAAAAAAATATCAAATTTAATAAAATTTTTAATGGCAACATTTAAATACTAGTATATAAATCAATGCATGGAATATCGCTTTTATGTTATACAAACATCAATCGAATAATCAATGCTTGTTCGATTATAACATTGACCATGAAAAACAAAAATATCTTCTATGCCTAAAAAACATACTGTTTCTTTGCTACTTGATGAAGAAAAATATCAAACTTTACAGTTATCGCACTGCCAAATATCCCTTAAATATAAAAAGAAGTATTACAAAACAAAATAGAAATACAGACATAGTCAATATCAAATGATTGAATTGCAGTAGGTCGAAATTGTAGGAGTAATTTGTGCTTATGAAAAGATCATGAACATGTTACACCAGCATCACTGATATGTGCACAATGTACTTTTCCGTAGCCTCTGTGTCTACAGTCAAAGATTGAGGATTCTGTGCCCCGGCATTGAACTCTGTCTAGCCAAATACTCCCAGTCCCAGCTCCGAAATAGGCACGACGGTGAGCAGTCGAGGTTCTATCAAGGAAATAATAAAAAATCATGAAATGATATTTCTATCTTAAGGAGGCAATTCAATGGAAAGAGAACACAGTTATAATTACCCTGAGTATCCAAGACTTTTGCACACCACTTTTGCATTTGTATGGCTCCAATAATAATCACAAATAGTTCCCCATTCCCCATTAATAAATACTTCCACACGACCTTCGCTTCTTGAAGTGCCATTTACTAGCCTTATAAACTCTGTAAAACAATGCAATGAACTGAATCAATTCAGCTATTGTCGAACTGTGTACATACGATTCATATTCAATTTTCACAAGATAAATAATTTTGATACAAAGAATTAGGCAACGTCACTTCAAGAAAATGCAATATTGATACAATTGATAGAAATGCACATATTTACTTACAATGTTTGCATGTCTCGACCGATTTCTAATGGAATCACACATTCATTTGCCGAAATTAATGCATTTCAAAATAAATAATTACATGTAAATAAATGAATGAAAATAGACGAATAACTAAATATTAAGACGACATATCAACATACTTTCATCATTAGCATAACATTTGACATCCACAGGGCTAGTATTATTGCATTGTTCAAAGTCACTTGTGCCAATGTTGCACTGGGTCAAGGTTTCCTCATTTGCTGTACACTCAACCTTCATTAAGACTTTTCTTTGCAATCGTTTTGCTTGTCCATTTTCAACTAAACCAGCATAACTTAAAAATCAAAATAGATGTTTATCATGTTTTTACGACTTGAAAAAGTTTTCTTATTTTCTTATCTTTTCTATAAAATACTAGAAGTTATGTTGATATAATTTTTTTTAGAATATTCCTTTTTATAGAAACCTGCTTTACTTATAGAATTTCAGCTGTGTAAATTGTGTAATTTATAAAATCAAAATACAGACGCTTAAAAATGTTCCCGGACAATAAAACTTCATAAATTGAACAATGATATATTTTCTCGCTTTTAAAAACTTGTAGGGTTTGGCCATATATACGTACACATATAATAGACAAGTATCACTTTTTTAACAGATAGAAACACCGCCTTTTTAGCAAATTTATTTAAATTTTGTATGAAAGAAATGTATTATTATTTTATTTATTCATAAATGTAAAGTAGATCTCTTCTACATTCGAAAGAAAGCCTTCTTAAACACTTATTCTACATAATTCATTCATTTCTGCCTTAAAGAGGCTGGGGGTGGCAGCCATTTTTAAGAATATTTCAATCTCCTTTAAAAGGAGAGCTCCATATAAAGATATACAAAAATGATAAAATTTTAAAACTAAATTGTATGATTTTTTTCTTTGCCAAATGATAGTTGACAGCTAAAGATACCGTATCTAAAAAATAAGTTAAATCTGGTGGTTAATTTGGGATTAATTTGTTGACCCACCAGCCTCCTTAAGATAGGGTTTTACGGCATTAACAAGAGTAAGTTCATATTATTTTCATGGCAAGGTAAATAGACGAATTAACAGCTACATATGTATGACACATAAATTGTTATATTTCATATTAAAAACTTGATTACTGCAATTAAATCAATTTGGTATAACGTCAAATGCGTACAGTCTCAGGTCTAAGATAAAAACTTTCCTTACGCATACTTGTTATGTATGTGTGTGCATGGACATACCCAGAGAAACCAAGACTTCTACACACAACCTTCGCCGCGGAATCATCCCATCCGTCCCGACAAAACCCCATCCAGTTATTATTTATATGCATACTTGGAATTACTTCGATGTCATGGCTTATAGATGAATCCACTTGCATTTTCAAAATTTCTATAAAAAAAAAATGATTGGAAATGATCTATTCAGAGACATCAATTCCTCGATTTTTCAGTGATTCTAATACATGTATATGCCAGATAGGTATCTCGGTTTTAAACTTTAAATGTTTGCTTGCAATGAATAATGTCAAAACGGTTTGAAGAAAAAATACAGCACAGGAGTTTATTGCTGCATCGACAGTTATTAAGCAATGGAAATACTAATATACCATTTAATGTGTGGTAACAAACAACTCCAACATTTCTACCACTACAGCTTCTAGTTGAAACTACTGATGGAGAGCACTCCACCAAAGATTTTTCATTTCCATTACAATTCATCCCGCTTAACCATACCTGTTCAATTCCTTCTTCAAAAACATTTGCTTTCACCGGAAACCCTCCTCTAGAAATATAAATACTTGGGTATTAACTATTATAAAAACTTCCAAAAAGCAGATTAGAATATCCTATGGAAAATACTTTTTTATACATGCAGCATAAATCATAAAAGAACAAAATTGACAATCAAGAATACATTTGAAATTCTTTGTAATATTAAAAATGATTATCATAATGAAATGAAATAAATAAAAAAATATATATATCAAGGGAAATTTAGAATCCTTTTAAACTAGACAACAACGGCACTGGATATCAAATTCTTGGAATTCGTTGCAGACACTAATGATTATTATAGATGTTGAGAGAAATTTGATTAAAGGAAAAAACAACAGGTACTGTGCAAATTATAAAATATATCTCTGGTGCCTTTTTGTAAGTCCACATTATAGTCATAAGTAATATCTAACCAACGTGAGATTTTCCAATATTTCTCCATTGTGATATTCAGAAAACTTTGACTTAAAGTGCACGTTAAGAAAAAAAATATGATATGTAAGTTTTTAAATTCACTTCACTTTTCCGAATGAATTTGAGAAGGAACTGCAAAGTCCAAAGTTTACTTAAACACTAAATTCTTACCCAGTGTATCCGAGTGACCGACATGCTACTGTCGCATCCTTTTGATTCCAGTTACTATCACAGACAGCTCCCCATTTTCCATTTATTAACACCTCAAGAATACCTTCGTTGACAGTTGTTCCGTTTGACAGTCTGATATTATCTAAGTATACAGATATTTAACATATTATACGTAGTTTAGTGTAACTCCATTTCATTGGAATGGTCTACATCTTAATAACTAGCTTTATACACTTACCCCCTTCAAGTCTGCATATCACACCGGCGTCCTCGGGATGATTACAGTTGTGAGTGGAAGAAAATGTACATTCCGACAGACCAGTTTCACGTCCATTACACTGCACATCATCAAAGAGTATAGACCCAGTGCCTTGTCCAAACACTGCATTAGATACAGCCAGCCCATGTCTAATGGATATTTTATAAAAGGTCTATTTCAGACGTATACCGCGGTTATGTTATGAAAGCATGATGCTTCGTTTTGATAATAATATTTTGTCAACATTCAATTGTTCGAAACCTGTAATTATATTCCTTTATATATATTTGTGTTTAGCGCAAAATGCTTTCTAGAGTCACTTTGGCCCTTTAGTTCTATATTAAAAGTTTCTTTTGAGGTTTTTTGCAAATCAAAATCTTGTCCTATATATTCTAAAAATAAACTTGACCAAAAATTGTCAATACTTTTGACGAGAAGAACCAATCTCCTTAAGGGAAAAATAAGATGTCTTATTTCGTCACACATCGACAAATATCGTCCACCTATCATAAACAGTTCATTTGTTAAGGAGAGACATGCAGACAGGTGTGTTGGTCACAAATGATAAAACTGAAAGTAGAATTACAGACTTACTCACTATAGCCTAGACTTCTACATATAACACCAGCATCTTTATGGTCCCATTCATCATCACAAACTGTTCCCCATTCATTGTTCTTGTAAACTTCTACACGTCCTTGAAATTTTGATTGCCTTGAAAGTCGTACAGGTGGCGCTTTAACATTACAGATACAAAATTTAGATACATGAGCCAACTTCTAAAAACCACTGACTAATATATACAAAACTAATGCTTATTGTAACGGGAACCGTTACAGATGTTCCCAAACGCTCCCCAACTCCCTTTTGTGCATATTTCCTGTAAGACATTTTTAAAATATGATCAGTATCGAAGGATTTCATCAAAGAATTTCAAAAGCTATAATGATATCGACTATATGTCATTTAACCTATTGTACGCGCAGGCACGTGCATGCACATGCAAGATGATCATGGCATGTTGTCTAAACCATTAACATATCTTTATTTTGTGAGAATCAATAAAAAAAATTTCAAATATACATACTACTGCTTTTCAAATATATATGACATTTTGCGTATTTCGCATGCGTACTTGAATGCATGCATGTTCCGTGCATTTAATTTGATAGTACCATTATATAGGAATCCATTATGCCTATTTATATTCTAAATTTCATCCCGTTTTGTTGAAAACTAAGAAAGTAATAGGCATTCAAAGTTTCAGCCAATCAGATTGCAGCACACATGCATGCACATGCTTTCATGATAATTCTTTTTTATCATGCTGTAGATCTTCATAATGTATAAGCATGTTCAAAATTTCAAAGGATTTTGTCAAAAAACAAGAAAGCTATTGAGACTTTAGTTTCAGCCAATCTGAAAGAAGCGGACGGGCATGCGCGTGAGATCTTGCTATTTTGACAATGCCCTCTTGTCTATGCTTCTAATATATCCTTATGTTATGAGTTTCAAAGCATTTCATAAAAAATTAAAAAGTTACGGCTATATCAATTATATTACACATTTCTCGTGTTGCACGTGCTTGCTCTTGCAAGCACACATGCATGCATATGCTTTTATGATAATTCTTATATATCATGCTGTTGATCTCCCTAATATATGACTATGTTCTAAATTTGAAAGGATTTTATAAAAAAAACAAGAAAGATATTGAGACTTTAGTTTTAGCCAATCAGAGCGAAGCGCACGTGCATGCGCGTGAGATCTTGCTATTTGACCATGTCGTCTTGTCTATGCTTCTAACATATCCTTTTATTATGAGTTTTAAAGCATTTCAACAAAAATTGAAGAAGTTACCTATATATCAATTATATTGATCATTTCTCGTGTTGCACGTGCGTGATCTTGCAAGCACGTGCGCGCAAAAATGACCTTCGTTCGGCAAATCTACATAACATGTCTACTGACCCTAAAATCATTTCACCTAAGTCGGATGTGTAGTTTACAAGATCATTCTTGAACAAAATTTTCCTAGGAAGAAGAAAAATAATACATTTGTAACTAGAGCAAAGCTCGTTGCAAAGCAACAAGTAGGTCTTCCGTCCTGTTCGAACGGAAGTAAAATTTTTATTTGAAAAAAAGAGAGTAATGACCTGTCCAATGATTTAAATTTCCCAAATTTGTGCTGATTATTGCAAAGGTAAGCCTGTTTGGCTACTTCCGGTTCGACCGGAAGTGACGTCAACGGACAGAAACTTATGTTTTATCCTTCCAGTGAAAGATATTACAAAAAAACGAGTCAAAAACGGCAAAAATATGAATTTTTGACTTCTTCCGGTTTGGCCGGAAGTGACGTCATTGGACACATTCTGACGATCTCAATAGACTGCATTTGATAATTTGAACAACTTTGCTTCTTTAATGTATTACAAATTTTAAATAGTTTTTAAGATATAAAGAAAAGAATTTCGGCCCGTCTGAATTCTTATTTTAGGGGCCAGCCCCTTTTTTGTGATATTGAACGAAAGATTTTGAAATTTTGCAACCTAAGAATAACAGTAAGGTCTTCTGTTGGAAACGGAAGACCTCAATGATAATAATAAGAAGAAGAAACAGAGTAAAATCAACATGTTCCCAAACTTCGTTTGGGGAACATAATTACCAAGCTCGAAAAGGCTTATAATTATTTCAAATAATTAATTCATTCATAATAACAAGATAAACTAGAAAGTCTGCTTTTGCAAGCAATAGCGTATGTCGCCCCGAACTTGACAAGACTTTCAATTTTTCATCACTAAAACAATACCCATAAGCTAAGCTTGGACTACCATCAACTCGTATCAATACTTTCAGTACTTTGATTTAAAAATCAAAGTTAAAGAATTTTCACTTTTCCCCTGTTTCCATGGAAACTATTGACAATTTGCATTTTTTAAAATCCAATGAGCACAATTACAGATACTAATCATTACATAAATAAAATTTCATGAAGAATGTTCGAGGGATCAGAGAAAACACTCGCGGACAAAATTCGTCGCTTTTTGCAGGTTTCCATGGAAACGATAGCCATTTTGATCAGACAACACAACTACAACCAGCGATCAGCAGATTGTCCCAGCCATCTCCGAAAAACAGCCTGGAGAACAAAAACATGCGTACAGTCGCAATATGTCGCCCGACTTCGGTCGTTTTATAAGCAATAATTTAATTGATTATGAAAAGTGATTAAAGATTATTGCCTTAATTATAAATTACTGGTTTTTAATAGCAGCATTGAGTAGAAACGACTCCTAGAAAAGCTAATGATGTTTCTTTCTCATAAAGTCTGAGAAAGAAAGAGGAAGAACTGGTAACACTGCATCGACTTGTCAAGTGCTCACTTCACTTTCTGTTTACGTAAGAGATAGAGTAAGAGCACCAAGAAACGAAATTTTATAGAAAAAATATTGAATATATTACTTGAAAAAAGTCAATAATTGACGTAAAAGTCTTAAAGAAATACTAGATACTAAGATCTTACTTTAAATAAAAGAAATCATAAAAACAGATTTATATCAAATAATACATTTTTTCATATTAAAAATAAACAATTAGCACAAACAAGCATGTATGCATCCAACCATTTAGATACATGTATGGAAGTGATGTACCCATACTGCAAATACCTTTCATACACACAACACCAGCATCCTCTGAGTGACCACAGTTATGTTGTAGATGATTTTTATGCGTACAATGCAATAGGGAACTTTCAGCACCATAACAATTGACGTCATCCATCTGAATAACCCCAACCCCCTGTCCAAAACGTGCCATGGAATACGGGCTTCTGCAAATATATATATATATATATATATATATATATATATATATATATATATATATATATATATATATATATATATATATATATATATATATATATATATATAT
>PRKT01000185.1:854279-899830 GCA_003671525.1 Saccostrea glomerata
TATATATATATATATATATATATATATATATATATATATATATATATATATATATATATATATATATATATATATATATATATATATATATATATATATATATATATATATATATATATATATATATATATATATATATATATATGATTTCATTTATGATTATTGTACCCTGAGTTTTTCATTCAACATTAACGATTCACCTAAATAAATAAGTCAAGAAATTAAAGATGGCAATGGATACTTTGAAAAAGAAAAAATGTCCAAAAACGACATAAATTACGTTTAAAGGGAGACCAAGGAACCTGATCAAAAAATGTATAAATTGACAAATTTTGATATATGCTTCTTATTGGTCAAGTGAAATGCAATTAAGTTGAAAATACATTACATTTATTACTGCAAGTTATATCACTGACTAAATTAAACTGAAGACGGAAGTTTTTTTTTCTATCTCGCTGAAATTTGAATAACCGATAAAAAATACTCCCTTTATAAAAATACATGATCAACAGGAAATTTAACATCTATAATCCTATGAGAGATTTCAAAAAAGATAAATTCATATCTTGTAAATTACACAAATCGAGAACAGGACAAAAACATTGACCCCTGGAAACACGATAGGTGGGAGCAGAAGTCTCGGATGAGGTAGCATGCTGACCTGTGACACAAACCGTACATCTTATATATTTATCAGTAAAACAGAGAATTTAAATACTCAAATTAAATATCAAAATGAAAAAGAAATGAACAAGTGGAGTAAAACAATGTGAACTGCATTTTTTAAAGAATTTTATTTTGCAATTAAAATGTGTCATTATGATCAATTTTTAAGTATTTAAACCTACGATAATTAGACTAAAATATAGTTTTAAATTGTTTCAAGAGAATGACCCCCGTACAATCAAATGTTTAGTATTATTTAAGAAAATAAAATTGTAAATGACGACAATAATGTAATTTTGCATTAGTAAGCGCTTGTAAATAGTTCTTCTATTAGACATATAAACAAAAAAGTTTATAAATGTTCTTGTTCTCTGTCCTGGAAATAGTATACACCAATTTACTGGCTATGAGGACAATGACAAGCTTATCGTCTTCCAAGACAGCAAACTATTTCCAGAGGCGCGGCAAATATTTTGCTGTCGAGGGGGACGATAAACTTGCTATTGTAAGTAAATAGGTGTTTTATTATACCCATGCTGATTTTACTTTTGTTGCGTCATAATATATACGTCACAATCCATATAAAATCAGAAGTTTTTCGAGATGAAAAGCGAGGGAAACAGAATGCTGCCGGTGAATAGTTTGATGACTATTTCACTATGGGCAGATAGCACAAAAACTATTTCACGGTAAGGGCTGTTTGAAAAAAAGGACATGTTTATTCGTCATATTTTTATATAGAACAAATTCACAGGTATAATAATTAATGATAATTTTACAAAAGAAAATATTGACATCAAATTTCCAGCTTATATTGCTTTCAACGTTTCTGACAAACATGCTATGTAAATTTTTGATATATTTTTTTGCAAAAGATATTATTTAGATAGGGATTTTAAAATTTGTAAAATGTTGTCTTTATTTGGGACTTGATACTCCAAGTTGAATATTTTCGTCGGTTTTTGTCTGTTTTATTAATAAATCGCACGTAGTAAATCTCTTCCACAGAAATAAAATCTGTTGTACTTAACTTCATGAGACAAAATGTTGCTCAATTTATAACACTGCCCTGTCTGTTTCTTATTTAACACGTCAGAAACTTTTAATAACATTCTCTATGGCAATTTAACACTGACCTGAAATGTCAAAAGTTTGACCTGTCACGGATAGTTTTTTCCCAATCCTGTCGTTTCTTTTATATTTTATGATTATTTAACCTCAAATTTAGTAGTATTTCAGATTAAAACTGATACAATTAACGTTGCGCTCAGTATTTTTATTTTCATTTCCACCCGCTTACAAAAATGCAGAAAAATACAAATGATCTCAAATGATGTTTATTTTTTTTAACTTGAATACTGTTCGTTATCTCCTTATATCTCAATTAATACACCATATGCAATGCCATTCATCAAGATGATAAATCATTTAAATTTTTAATTCTTTATTCGCATAATTTTTATCTCTAAAAATGCACATGGTAAATATTTTTATCAAAAGGCAAATTCGTGTTCCTTCAATAAAAAAACCCCTCTTAAATATAACTTCCCTCAACAGTATAAAATCAAATAATGAATTAGAGACATTAAAGATATCTGGTGATTATACCCAACTAATCCAAATAGTTGTCTACAGATCACATTGGCATCACTGTAGTCCCAGCTGTCATCACAAACTGTTCCCCATACCCCATCTTTGTAGACCTCAACTCTGCCCTCTCTAAAAGAACTTCCATTTACGAGGCGTGCACCTGTTTAACATACAAAAGCATTAAATACATAGAAAATACACAATTTTTCATAAACAGGAGACTTTATAATCAGTAACCCTTTTCACAAAGAATCTTACGATGAAGATACAAATTTTTCCATTCCTCAACCGGTATCTCATCTGTAGTGGGGCATCAAAAAATCTTATGTTTCTATTAACTAAGTTACTTAGTAAAAAGTTTCAAGAAAGAAAGTAAACTTCTATATTCAATTCAAAATTACATAGATGTCAAATTTTCTTTGTAGTTCTTTATAGTTGTAAGATTCTTTGTGAAAAAGGAACACATAGCTAAAAAAGATTTTTGACAATGCAAAGATGTAGAAAACTGTGGAGAAAGTGTTATATTCCAATAGTTTAATCAAATAAAGCTAGCATTTAATTCTGAATTTGAAAAGCAAGCTACCCTGTTTCACAGCTTGTGCCTCCACATTGTTTTGCAAGTTCTTTATCAAGTCTTCTTGATTCTTAATTTCCATAGTGTTCTTTTGCAGCATATTTTTAAGATCATGCATTTCTGTCCTGTATTGATTGAACCGAGACTCTGTATCTTGTAAGTAAGAAATCATCACTTTTTGGGCTGCGGAGTTGATAAGAAGTTCCACCTCCTCCACATTAACCAATGGACATTTTTCCCGAAGGCTAGATTTATCAAGGACACTCTGGCCATTCACGGATATCGCTATAAGTGTTATACACATCAGATTGTGTATATCCATTCGGGACGCAAACTAAATAAAGAAAAAAGAATACCGGTGTTGTAGAGCAGGATTTCCCCCAAAGTCAACTTTCCCCCGGAAATCGTACTCTAGAGTAGCCAATATAAAGCACAGGTGCAATATTTTTGTATAAAAGACTAACGACAAACTGATTTTCATATGGTAAATGAGCGTTTACCTACTTAATACATGTATGTTGTAAGAATTTTCTAAGCATAAATCTTAGAACATGGAGTTTCAACCCAAATATTTGTTTAAAAAAAAAAAGAAATCTACATGTTAATATCATAAGATTCGATGTTTTTTGTAAAAAAAAAAATAGCTCAGTGTCTCCCTACTATGGAAGCGTATTAGTGCCACGCAATATTTTTTTTAAAGTTGGTAATTCCAACTTTAATCTTGGCTTTTCCAACTTTAAAGTTGGTAATTCCAACTTTAATCTTGGCTTTTCCAACTTTAAAGTTGGTAATTCCAACTTTAAAGTTGGTAATTCCAACTTTAATCTTGGCTTTTCCAACTTAAATCTTGGCTTTTCCAACTTTTAAGTTGGTAATTCCAACTTTAATTTTGGCTTTTCCAACTTTAAAGTTGGTAATTCCAACTTTAATCTTGGCTTTTCCAACTTTAAAGTTGGTAATTCCAACTTTAATCTTGGCTTATCCAACTTTAATCTTGGCTTTTCCAACTTTAAAGTTGGTAATTCCGACTCTAATCGGCTTTTCCAACTTTAAAGTTGGTAATTCCAACTTTAATCTTGGCTTTTCCAACTTTAAAGTTGGTAATTCCAACTTTAATCTTGGCTTTTCCAACTTTAAAGTTGGTAATTCCAACTCTAATCTCGGCTTTTCCAACTTTAATTTTGGCTTTTCCAACTTTAATCTTGGCTTTTCCAACTTTAATCTTGGCTTTTCCAACTTTAAAGTTGGTAATTCCGACTTTTACCTTGGCTTTTCCAACTTTAAAGTTGGTAATTCCAATTTTAATCTTGGTAATTCCAACTTTAATCTTGGCTTTTCCAACTTCAAAGTTGGTAATTCCAACTTTAATCTTGGCTTATCCAGGGTTTTCCAACTTTAAAGTTTGTAATTCCGACTTAAATCTGGGCTTTTCCAACTTTAAAGTTGGTAATTCCAACTTTAATCTTGGCTTTTCCAACTTTAATCTTGGCTTTTCCAACTTTAATTTTGGCTTTTCCAACTTTAATCTTGGCTTTTCCAACTTTAATCTTGACTTTTCCAACTTTGAAGTTGGTAATTCCGACTTTAACCTTGGCTTTTCCAACTTTAAAGTTGGTAATTCCGACTTTAATCTTGGTAATTCCAACTTTAATCTTGGCTTTTCCAACTTCAAAGTTGGTATTTCCAACTTAAATCTTGGCTTATCCAGGGTTTTCCAACTTTAAAGTTTGTAATTCCGACTTAAATCTTGGCTTTTCCAACTTTAAAGTTGGTAATTCCAACTTTAATCTTGGCTTTTCCAACTTTAATCTTGGCTTTTCTAACTTTAAAGTTGGTAATTCCAACTTTAATCTTGGCTTTTCCAACTTTAAAGTTGGTAATTCCAACTTTAATCTTGGCTTTTCCAACTTTAAAGTTGGCTTTTCCAGCTTTGAAGTTGGTAATTCCAACTTTAATCTTGGTAATTCCAACTTTAATCTTGGCTTTTCCAACTTTAATCTTGGTAATTCCAACTTTAATCTTGGCTTTTCCAACTTTAAATCTTGACTTTTCCAACTTTTTTTCGAGCTATTATATCCCCCTTTCTTAGTTTTTTTTTTGCTTTTTGTTTTAAAGTATCACAAATGTAATTAATGTTAACACACTGAATTAGATTTCTTAGCCATTGTTAATTGCAATCTAGGGGTAGGGGTCCAGAGAAGGGGGGGGGGGTAAGAAGACTGGACTGGGCTATGGGGAGTTATAATATTGTACTTATCCAATGGAAAATAAATATTAGCACATTGAAATAAATTGTTAAACTCTTTATATCTGTGTTTGTTTTATTTTTTACCTGTTACTGAGTATTTGATAAAATAAAATTTGATTACATCGATTACTTAATTGTTTTGTTCTTTTTATAGCTTATTTTTTCATACAATATAAGATTAATGACTTGTATCTGTAATAGGTTAAGTTGAAATCCTGTCATGTACGGAATTCTATGCGTATAATTTACATGAAGTTATTCTCAATATAATTTCAAAAAAAGACTAAAAGGAAAAAGATTTCTAATTAAAAGTTGGACGTTTTATGTAAGGTCGGTCATAAGAAGGTAAAGTTAAATGAAATAAAAGAAACACAGATAAAAAGAGTTCAACAAATTATTTGAATGGGCTAGCATTTATTTTCCATTGTATAAGTACAATATTATAACTCTACATAGCCCCTTCCGCTCATCTTACCCCCCCCCCTTTTCGACCCCTACTCCTAAATTGCAATGATTAATTGATAACAAATCTATTTCAGTGTGTTATTTTCAAGTTAATTAAGTTTGTTATACTTTAAAACAAAAGAAAAAACTAAGAAGAAGGGGGTAGAAAAGCGCAAATTAAAGTGGGAAAAGCCAAGATTAAAGTTGGAAGTTGGAATTACCAACTTTAAAGTTGGAAAAGCCAAAATTAAAGTTGGAATTACCAACATTAAAGTTGGAAAAGCCAAGATTAAAGTTGGAATTACCAACTTTAAAGTTGGAAAAGCCAAGATTAAAGTTGGAATTACCAACTTTAAAGTTGGAATTATCAACTTTAAAGTTGGAAAAGCCAAGATTTAAGTTGGAAAAGCCAAGATTAAAGTTGGAAAAGCCAAGATTAAAGTTGGAATTACCAAGATTAAAGTTGGAAATACCAAGATTAAAGTTGGAAAAGCCAAGATTAAAGTTGGAAAAGCCAAGATTAAAGTTGGAATTACCAACTTTTAAGTTGGAATTACCAATTTTAAAGTTGGAATTACCAACTTTAAAGTTGGAAAAGCCAAGATTAAAGTTGGAAAAGGCAACTTTTAAGTTGGAAAAGCCAAGATTAAAGTTGGAATTACCAACTTTAAATTTGGAAAAGCCAAGATTAAAGTTGGAAAAGCCAAGATTAAAGTTGGAATTACCATCTTTAATGTTGGAAAAGCCAAGATTTAAGTTGGAAAAGCCAAGATTTAAGTTGGAATTACCAACTTTAAAGTTTGAAAAGCCAAGATTAAAGTTGGAATTACCAAGATTAAAGTTGGAAAAGCCAAGATTAAAGTTGGAATTACCAACTTTAAAGTTGGAAAAGCCAAGATTAAAGTTGGAATTACCAACTTTAAAAAAAATATTGAGTGGCACTAATACGCTTCCGTACCCTTCGTTTAAAAAATAAAACATTGCGGAAAATTCTTAAAAAGTGAAGAGTTCGTAATTCTATAAAAAAAAAAATTAAAACCGAAATAAAATGCATACTCGAACTTTAACACATCAAGATACACCTGAAACCAAAATCATCTAAATATCTTCAAACATTAAGGGAAAAAAGAGCGGAAAACCATTTAGGACAGATAGAAGAACAGCTAGACAGACAGACGAAGAGTATTGTCCCCCGTGCTTCATCGCTTTATTTGATCTAAAAAATGGTTTGACAGTTGCTGAGTAAATGAGATTTAGAAAATTTTATTTCCATTCTTTGTAAACGTATGTTCAATACATTTGGTCACCATTTTGAAGAAGGGGCACTTATAACAAGGTACCGCCCCTCCCCTTCAAAACTTAAGTACAGTAATTATATTTTATTTGGGGGGGGGGGAATAATTGGCTCTGGGGGAAATCGCACTATATAACTACTACACAGAGTAGGATCCCCCCCTCCCCCCGAAAATGGACTCTGGTGTGGGATTTCCGTAAGAGAAATCCTGCTCTAGAGCCAGTTTTTTAAGGGAGGAAATCCTACCATAGAGCTAGTTTTCCGGGGAGGGGGAGATTTTAGGGGGGGGGCTACTCTACAAGACCGGTATATATCCCAATGAATATAAGTGATACTTTACATTTGTTTGAATACATGTATATAAAACCAATATTAAGGACAGATGTTACAAACAAAAAATGGATGCCTGGATTGGTATATATTTTTTGGCCTTATGTCATTGCAAATGATGCAAATAATAAATTTCTAGAAATAAAGAAATTGTAAACCTTCAGTGATGTTCAAAAGTCTGCCCGTCTGAAACCATCCTTATTAATCTATACAAATATTTTTCACATTAAATTCCATTTTTGTCCAAATTTGCATAAAAGTTTTAAACTACGCGGTGAAATTTATTAATTTTATTCATTTAAACATGACCCAAGTTGTTATTTTCAAACTCTTTGACAAAAGTTTATTTGTATCATCTGTCCTTAAAGCTAGGCAAATCTGAAAATCTATAGTTTATGAATGCTCTGAGTTTTTGAAATTTTATACTTTGTTAGATTTTATTCTTCTCTAGATATTAGATATTGTATGTAACAAAAAGGTTGAGATAAAAAATGAAGATTTTTGTAACTTTGAGAATGAGCATGAGTTCTAAAAAACCGAATTAATCATAACTGGATATAATCTTGTATATATATAATCAATATTGAGCATTTTTATGTTTTTCCCGTTATTTCCCGGACATGACAAGGAGCACTAGACCAGCAGGGGATGCTTAATTCTTCATGGCACCCTATTCCACATCTGATTGCTCTGCTCCTGATTTGTATTTGTTTGAATGGACTTTTGAGCTTGAATACTTCTCGTTATCTCCATATAGTTCAAAGACCAAATCTATAAAAATTATTTGTCTGCTGACACAGACGGTTAACCCTAAAAATAACTATATGTATACATATGAAATAAGTATAAGTAACTTTGATTATATATTCATAGAAGAAATGTGTTTTACATAATTCATTTTTGCTTTTAAAATTTATGACGAGACAGTTGAATAGAATGTCTTATAAAAACGTGAAAATCAAATAATAAGGATTGCTTTTAAAATTCATCTGAGTTAAACAATTAACCCTGGCTGGGTAGTTTACGTTTTTAACTTCTTTCGCAATTTATCAACCGTGAGTTACCACAACCCCTATTTTTAAAGAAATTGTAATATATCATATAGAAATGTTTTTTAATTTGATTTACACTAATTGTTTGTTTGTTGTTTTACGCCCCGTTTTCCAGAAATTTTTCACTCGTATGGAGACGTCACCATATACAGGTGAAGGGCTTCATATTCTGACCTTTATTCGGCACTCTGGGCCTTTGAGCAGTGAGGGATCTGCATTGTGCCAATGCCAGTCGTGACACGGCCTCTGTTTTTAAGGTCTCATCTGGAGGACCGCAACTTCACTTCTAAGTGCCGATCACTTGGCGAAGAAGCAGTTGCTACCATCTTTTTCGACTTACATAGGTCAGTCGCAGTCCAAATACCACTTCAATGCCTTCCAATTTCGGAGAGGAGAGAGATCTCTACGGACTAAGCCACAGTGACGGCCAATGCCGCATAGATGCTCTTTCATTTTAAAGAAGTTTTACAAGACCGGTGAAATTCTCTCTTATACTAGGTGTTTCTGTATCACATGTTCACGAAATGTTTTTATCACCACGTTTTTAAATCCAAATTAATAAAAAAAAATTATCACCACGTTTTTAAATCTAAATTGATAAAAAAAATCTAACTATGTTTAACAGACATATACATCAGCAATTTTTTAACTTACCTTGTTAACACTATTTAAAATGTCCATTTAACTTCTGATATGCATAACGTACCTAACAAAAGTTAACCTTAATTTTTTTCTGTTGATTTAGAAAAACCTTATCTTATTTTTTTGGCTCTGTTGCTATTTATATATTAAGGAGGAAGTAATGTTGAACAAATAAAGGTGCATCGCATGTCGTAACCAGAGAACATGCTTCTTTAAGGTAGTTCCACCTCCTGTGGTGTCAAGTTTTTTTTTGATAAAACTGTTATTAATTTAAAATCATTCCCAGTAGAAAAATACCTTTTGCATGGTTTTCAATAGGTGTAGAGAAAAATATTGTTAAAAAGATTATAACAAATGTTATGTCTCTTTTTTATCTTAAAAAATGTTGCTTAGGGCATTAAAACCTTCTCACGTATCTATACCACTACCAGCATTTTCATTTTTGTACTTCTAATGTAAAGTATCAGTTTCCCTGATATTCTCAATATTCAAATAAAACTATAAGAAAACAATTTTTTGGAACTATAAGCATCAGAATCATGTATTTGAACAAGATTTAACATAGTCGTGGAGCTAGTTGTCAGACGATTCTACTCCGGTACGGCGGTAGACCTCACAAGCCAAGCACAAGCAGTCGGGGACGGAATAAAAGTAAGCTTGGAGATATTATCTAAGTTTGATACATTTAACTTTTAACCATTTATTTATAATCAACAACCTCGATCAAGGTCGACATTTCGTAAATTCTATGATTATTTAAATAACCATGCTGACAAATATATCTATCATTAGGACGTATTTTGGGCTATAAGTGTCTTGCTTCATACCATTTTCCTGATCAACACGTGGCGTTCACGGTTGGAATTACCGACTAACAGGGAAAAGCTTCTCCCCTTCTAATAACCTGATCTGACTTATGAATTTTTCGAAATCCATGATAATACCCTCTTTACAGGTTTGTATTTGTATTTTTTATTCAGTAGATTTTTTAACCTGTGTCGTATATAGTCTGTAAAACATCCAAAATGACTAATGAAAGTATTTTATTGATCGATTTAAGAACATAAAATGTACAAAAAAGTTTTATTTCACCAGAAATATTTGAATTAATTATTCATCATGATTAAACAAGCAAATTCAAGGAATTGTGGTCCCCCGCTTTCGGTGTCTCTATGGGTGAGATGTCATTTTTAATGTCATTTTGTGTCTAATATGAACGCCCTATCATAAGTCATCTATTCAGAAATTATCACTGAACTCCAAGGTCAAGGTCAAAGGGTAATGTTCTTGGTATCCAATGAAAAGTCTTCTCAAAAGGATTACATATGTGAAGTATGAAAGCCCTAGCCCTTACCATTCAAAAGTTATGGTCAAGGTTATAGTTTTTTCATAAGTACAGAAATCTCCAAGGTCAAGGTCAAAAGGTCAAAGTTGTTGGTATCCAATAAAAGGCCTTGCTACAAAGAATACATGTGTGAAATATGAAAGTCCTAGTACCTACCTTTCAAAAGTTATGGCCAAAGTAAAAGTTTGAAATTTTTGTTTAAAAGTGGGTCAAACTCCAAGGTCAAGGTCAAAAGGTCAAATTTGGTGGTACCCAAAGAAAGGTCTTGTCACAAGGAATACACATATATGAAATATGAAAGTCATAGCTCCACTGAATCAAAAGTTATGGGCAAGGTTAAAGTTTTTGTGACGGACGGACAGACTGACGGAGAGACGGACGGACGGACAGACGAATGAGATTTAATGTCCCCTCGCTTTCGCGAAAGCGGGGGACAAAAAATGAGGTACCATACTCAGTATATAGTTTTTAAAAATATGCTTAATGGTTTCAAAAACTACTTCTTTTAAAGAAAAGAATCGAACTGGATCAGAGAACAGTATTTACATTGAAACTACATCAAACAGATGCATGTTATCTTCATTATAAAATGTAGCTACCTAAATTTACTCTTGTTAATTAAGACCTACTGAAAATATCTATATTAAGAAGATAAAACCTTTATGAAAAACATTGTAGCTCAATTTAGAAAAAAATATTCAACGAGTTCTTAACTCTTACAACCACTTTTCAAGTGATGCTCTAAAGATTCACCTGTTCCAAGTTCCTTTCTACAGCGAAGACACATCACCCCACTTTTTCTGCTGTGAGAAATCATGTGTTTTTTCAAGAAGCTTTGGTATGGGAACATTTTGTTACAAATTGTACACTTAAAATTAGACTTTAGACCATGGACAGCTGTCATGTGATACTTCAGGGCGTAAAAAGAACTGAATTCACGCCCACAATCCCAACAAAAATCAACCTTTCCATGATATTTCACTTTTTAAGGTGTCTGGAGAAAGCAGCCTCGTTTAGAAACTGTTCCTTACAAATTAGGCATAATCTTTTCTTTTTTGGCAGATCCTTTCCTCTTCTTTCTGGAATTAAAATATAAAAAATAATATTTTTCAAATGTTTTTTTTTTTTCAATGAATCATTGATTTAAAATAATTGTGAGTTTTTTTGCAACATGTATATATATGAATCACCATTTGCTGTACATGACATATTGATTACCAAAACAAATCATGTGAATGGAACAAGAAGTTTACTTTTGAGTAAAAATCATTCTTATATTCGTTATTGTTCAACGTCAAAGGAGACAATATTCTATTCCAATAATTTACTTTATGAATGAAATACATTGCGAGGGATTTAATTCCATAAAGTTCACAATTAAAGATATTCTCATTTAATTACCCATCATATACGATACTAGTATACATCGTATATTGTCGAAATATCAATGTACCATTCATTTTTCTATTCACCATTAAATCCGATTTTGGTATTTCATGACAACGAAAAAAGTAAATAAAATATATTTTTGAACTGTTGATAAAATGATGATCAATGTTTATATTATTTAAGGACTATCATTCTACCCTATCTTGAGCATACGGCGGGTAGACCAGTACGTAATAGGTACCAAGTTTAAGTATACTATGTAACACAACCGAAAGAACAACGAATTCTAAATCTTATCCTCGTCAAGAAGTACAGTAATTTCCGGATGAAAAAGTTTTTTTTTGTTTTGCTCGAATTTTGGAGTTTCCCTTAAACAGAATACGAATGATAATTATAATATAAACCCTTCAAACAACCACAACAGATATAAAGAAAAAAAGGCAATGTCAGCTACTACATGTAAAACAAACAGTTCAGTATCTTTTGGACACTCATCGCAACAAATGAAAGAGCTACACTTTTACTACAAAATCAGCAGCAGCAAAGAAATCATAGATTAGTGAGCACAAACAACGTAGGAAACCTTTTTTCCAAAGAGAGAATTTCTTTTAACATTATAGTCTCTCTAAATATTTCAAGAGTTGAAGAGCTACAAGATTAAACCAAGTTTTATTATTTGAAATATATATAGAAAACGATAAGTAATTAGATTCTAAGAATCATTAAACAATACATAATAGGAGCGGAGCAAACATGGACCTCTAAAAAAATTAGATGTTGGACCAGGTGCCATGGAGGAGTGAGCATCCCCTCTCTACCGGTCACAACCTATGTGTGCTCCTTGTCATGATCGGGAAATATCAGAAAATCGACAATTCAGTTTATATAACAAACAGTATGAAAAACGTCAGTCAGCATTTGACTTAATGATAAATTGTATTTACTGACAAGAACATCATATCGACCATAGAACTTATGAAATGATGATTTTAAACCAGACGGCTTATAATAATTGTCAATAAGTTATCTCATTTTTGAAATCGTACATATGTAGAGCATGCGTATCGAATCAACTGAGAGATATAATCTCTGTATACAGTTGATGAAGGTATATTGCTGCATTAAGTAAGAAAAGTTAGTCATCATGTTTATCATAGAGCTTGGTTGTTAGATTACAATTAACATCCTTTTTTCAGTAAAATATCCAAAATATGAAACAGATCTGTCAGACTCCGTGATCTCTTTTATCTCAAGCTCATCGGGATGTATAGACATAAGAATGGATATAAATATTTTTAATTGACAATACGACGTCAATATATTTAATTGTCGAGTTGAAGGCCACAGCAAGTTATTTCTTCTTCCCGCGTATGAGATTTTGGATATATTCTGCTTCATACGAATACAAAAATAGATCTGATAATAACGGGCGCAATTGGTACCCATGGGGATTCCAATTTATTGTTGGAAGACCTGGTCTCCGAAAACCATATAGATAATGTCTAACAGAGACTAAAGCATCTTTCTGATTTCAACTCAAGAGTACTTGTGTGTACATTTCAGAATATTTTAACAAAAACATTTCACCAGATGCTTGGTGGAAAGTCGCAAAAGAAAAAAAAATACGGGATTCCAATGACCAATTCCACTGAATATTGAGAAATACTCTAGACAAGCCTTTTGAATTACAGTTTGACATGAAAACTTTAAAAAAGAAGAGAGTTTATCCTGTTCACCAGATGCATTTAACAACACCATCTCCTCCAGCATAAAGCAATGAGACTTCCGACAAAGAAAACCACATTATGCTCAGGTAAAAATAATAATAATAAACTGGTTATTATTTTAAACTATTAGGTAAATATGATGAGTTTAAGCTTTTCTGGGCCAGTGGTTCTTGAGAAGAAGACTTTTAAAGATTTTTCCTATATATTTCTATATAAAAATTTGATTCCCTATTGTGACCCCGTCCTACCCCCGGGGGTCATGATTTGAACAATTTACAATCTACACTACCCCAGGGTGCTTCCACATAAGTTTCACTTTTCTGGCCCAGTGGTTCATGAGAAGAAGATTTTCTAAGATTTTTCCTATATATTTCTATGTAAAACTTTGATTCCCCATTGTGACCCCGCCCTATCCCCGGGGGTCATGATTTGAATAATTTACAAACTACACTGCCCCAGGGGGCTTCTACATAAGTTTCAGCTTTTCTGGTCCAGTGGTTCTTGAGAAGAAGATTTTTAAAGATTTTTCCTATATATTTCTTTGTAAAATTTTGATTCCCCATTGTGGCCCCGCCCTATCCCTGGGGGTCATGAATTGTACAATTTAGAATCTACACTACCCCGGGTGCTTCCATATAAGTTTCAGTTTTTTTGGCCCAGTGGTTCTTGAGAAGAAGATTTTAAAAGATTTTTCCTATATATTTCTAAGTTAAACTTTGATTCCCCATTGTGGCCCCGCCCAATCCCCAGGGGTCATGGTTTGAATAATTTAGAATTTACACTACCCCAGGATGCTTCCACATAAGTTTCAGCTTTATTGGCCCAGTGGTTCTTGAGAAGAAGATTTTTTAATGACCCCACCCTATTTGTGTCTTTTCTTGATTATCTCCCGTTGTGAGGAGACTTGGCCCTTCATTTTAACAATTTAAATTTCCCTTTACCCAAGGATGCTTTGTACCAAGTTTGGTCAGAATTAGCCCAGTGGTTCTTGAGAAGAAGTCGAAAATGTGAAAAGTTTACAGACGGACGGACAGACAGACAGACGGGCAGACAGACGAACAGACGGACGACGGACAAAATGTGATCTGAAAAGTTCACTTGATCCTTCATCTCAGGTGAGCTAAAAAGGCAATTTTGTTCTGATTTTATAAATGTCTTAAGTACCATTAATTACTTCTTTTTATTTTATTTCTGAAATAGTCAGAAAACATAAAAATATATGATGTTTTTGTAGAAAAAAAAATGAAATTTCTTCAATCTAAATTTTAGCCCTTGAGTTGACAATACATTTAGTACATGTTCATGTACTACCCAGCAGATATTTAAAATTAAAATGAATATTATACCTCCTTTCCTTGACGCAGTTGTTGCCACTGGTGGGACCGAATCAAGCTCTAATTCTGACCCATCATTACCATGTATCTCTATAAATTACAGCAAAGTTCTTTATGAGAATCACTACCTAGTGAATATTTAAATATTTTTTTAAATTCTTCAATATAAAAAAAAATCTTTTAATTTTTACTTTAAGTGTATTGGCAAACCAAAAATGTTAATTTAATATAGAATATTAACAATATACATGTCAACAAAATAGTAAAACATCCCAATTATTTTCAGTCAGACTTTCGAAACCTAATATCAAAAATATTCAATAATAACACTGATTTTTGTGCCACTACTCGTGATTAAGAAGACTGTTTAAGTTTATATAACTGTTTTATTAATAAGTTCACAATGGAATTGAACAAACAAAGGTTAACAAACAAAGTCAAAAGGCACTAAGAGTTTCTCAATACTTCAGTAAGCGTTCAAACAAAAGTCTCGGAGCCAAGGATGGTAAAAGGCTGCTGATACCAAGCGCGCACCATATTTTATACTAGAGGGTACAGAACGAGTATCACATATTTGGAAGTAAGAATCAGATCACATCTTGATGAATATTTAGTTAGTCTTCATGGTTCCTCCCATCAAAGTGTTCTTAGGATACTTTTGATTAGCATATTATTGTCATTTCCATATCGGAGAAGACCATGTGTGATCTAGGTCCAGCCAACTAGATGTGTAGGGATAGCATATCATTACCAGATGCTGGTCAGTAGAGTGGTCGGTGCATTACCACACAATGTCCGAATAATTAGTAGTAAACAATAGTTTCTATTTCTGACCCTCTCAGCGTGTAGTCGGTAATTAGTACACGGTAGTAATGTCCATCACTAATTAGTATGTTCTTATGAAAATGCACTTAAGTATCAACAGACATAAACATTCTCTTTGTTTACAAAAATAAAGCTAATACATTTAAGAAAGAATTATTGAATGTAATAATTAATAAATTTCATATTTAAATTTATGCTGTCATTGTGTTACATTTTTTTAAATTAAAATATCTCTGCCATAAATTAAAGCCGCTGAATGCATGATATAAGACAATGAGGAGTTCAAATCTTATAACACAAGGGTTGTCCGGTAAAATCGTGGACAAGGCGTTTTTCTCAAAAAGTAATGGACGCACTAAGTTGAAATTTTCAGAAAATGTTTATTTGTCATATTTAAAAGCATTACAATTTTTTGGTAATCTATAAACAAAAAATAAAGATTTTATCATGCTTGAATGTGCACATGGTACGGTCTTACAGCGCACTGCCAAAAGAAATCAAGGTACGTTATATTAGAGAATACAGTATAGAAGTATTAATTCGAAATACAAGTTTTAACGGGGCTGACTGGGGTTTTATTGTGTGAAAACTACAATAACAAAAATCTTCATTTTTACACCACATATAACTTACATTGACTTCAGTGTACATGCCAAGTTTGGGAAAATCTACCGTCCAGATATTTTTGAGGGACCGTCTCAAAATACAGGTACATTTACTATAGAATTATATGGGAAAATGCCAATTTTTAGCACTTTAAAGAAAATTATACTTAAACTACAATTCATAGACTCTTCCTTCCAACTATAATATTTGATGAATAATACTATATTATACAATATATGTAAGAAACACAAAATTCTACCGTCTTGTTACCAGAGCGGGCTTCTCAAAATGCCAGTAATTAACGAATTATCCTGTTTTTAACGAGTACTACAAAATATGACACACACAAAGGATTCTACGGAAGCCTATTTAGGACCTATCAAAAATATATTTGAATTCGATTTAACGTGTTGTCTAAATTGTTAGAACGAATTTAATTCGTTATAACAATTTTTTGAATTCGTTATAACACATAACAAATATGTTGGAATTCGTTATAACAAATTCAAAAATTTGTTATAACAGATTAAATTTGTTAAAACGAATTCTTAAACTTGTAAAAACGAATCAAATTCGTTTAAACATATTCTAAAACTTGTCATAACGAATTAAATTCGTTTGTTTAAATTCGACTATTGGGGCCTATAGGAAAGTATTTGTAATTTTGTTATAACGAATTCAACAAATTTGATATAAGAAATTTAATTTGTTATATAACAAATTCAAAAATTGTAATTACGATTTTAATTTGTTCTAACAAATTTTAGAATCCGTTTGAACGAAATTAATTCGTTATTACAATTTTTTAAATGCGTTATAACGAATTTAAGATATCTGTTATAACATTTGTTATAATGTATTTCAAGAAATTGTTATAATGAATTAAATTCGTTTTAAAAATTTCGAAAATTCGTTATATCGAATTCAAAAATATTTGTTGATAGGTCCTAAATGGGCTCCCGTGGTGTTCAGCTAAATTGGAGGATCGACAACTTACATGTATTCAAGAAAACAAGAGCCAGGATATGGTATTTGATTTTTCATTTTATTCCCATCCATTGTTCGAAGTAAGGAGTCATTCCTTGTTAGAATCCCACTGTCAGACATAGAGACCACTCCTTCGGATGAGACAGTATAAACCGAAGCCCCATGTCGTAGTAGGTGTTGGCACGAAAAATATAGCCGTCTTCTCAATAGCCCCGAGTGCCGAGTATACAGTTTCCCACTGACATAACTTATTTTTCAAATAAAATCTGCAACATGACGACTTTATGATGCAGATTTTATTTGAAAAATAAATTATATCAGAAAGGACAATAGGGAAAAATTTGCAGCACTCCACCTGCAAGTGGTGAGGTCTCCTTACTGGTGGAAAATTCTCGAGAGGGACGTTAAACAACATACCATCAATCAAACCACCCTTTGCTGTTTTTTTAAATCATTTGACATTTTTTTCCAATTTGAAAAAAAAAATGAAAAACTTCAAATGGAATACAAAAGAAGAACATTTCTAAAAAAATATCACCTTACATAATTGACCCTAAGAAATCCCGATTATTCTTCGAATAAATAAGTAATGAAATAGCCATAACCATGAACAAAAGTAATAGCATACAAGCGTGTCAATAATGCAAAAAAAAATATTTTAGTAAAATTTGATTTATTTTACACGCCCTTCCGAAACCTTTTTTTTTTGGATTACGAACTTATATTTTCTTAACTTGCATTTTTTTTTAATTCTGGGGCGGAATTTGGATACAATTTTAAGGTGAGAACAATCTAATGACCATGCTCTATGATATTTCTTAAATATGCGGTACAAAATTATCAAATTGTGTAGAATTTATGTGACAACGAACAAGTAAGCAGTTATAAGAGAGTTTGGTCCGAAAACGTGCAGGATTAATCAAAGTCCATTTTCTTTTTCAATATAATAAACTTTGTTCCAAAGTCTTTAAAGTTATAATTAACTTTAATTGAATATTCCGAATTATTTTTCAAACTTATTACTGCTCTCTCTGTATATTAAATGTTAATATCCTACCAACTTGTGTATTAATGATTTTAAAGTAAACTACTTCTGGAATGTAGCATCGCAACTATATCTAATCTTGATGATTTCGGGAATAAGAGTATGGAAAATACATGATTAACTATTGTCTTATGCTAGACGATCAATTTTCTTTAACAATCGGTTGATCATGTCATTTAAAAAATATTGAAAATCGATTCAAACTCTTGAAATACTGTATTTTTGGAAGAAAAGCTCATTTTGGCGTCTTTCAAGACCGCGAAAGAATTTACATTACGAAATATGTGCCTTTATGGTACTTTTTAAGCCAGTCTCTTAATGACTTAAAGGCCATATTGATTTTTTGACTAAATACATTGCCGTAATAATTTTGAACGTTTAAGTCCCCTCCGGTGAAATTGGGGAGGACGTGTATATGTTTTTTGCTTTTGTCCGTCTGTCTGTCAGTCCCACTTTGCCCTCCAAACTTTTTTCTAAACGCTTGCAAATATTGAACTAATTTTTGGTATATCAGTCTATGTTGATGAGTTAGAGAAAGGTTAGAGAAAAGTTTGCAATTCATTCTAGATCGGCTTTAAAGATTTTGAACGGGATTAGGGTATGTTCTGTTTTATTTATTGGAACCAGATTACGCTACACCGTATGGTACAAGTTTTGTAAAGGAAATATTCTCAGTATAATGCTTGTTAAAATTAATTTCTATTCAATGTTTACATTTTTTTGCTTTTCTTGTAAATAGTGAACTGAATTTTTGGTTAATTCTTTACATTGATAAATTGAAGCTAAATCTTGAGATGTATGCCGATTGAGCCATTTTTTACACGAAAAGGGACAATAAACAAACAATTAAAATTTTCTTTACCCATATACTTTCGAAATGTCTAACTATATTCTGAGATTTTCTGAACATTTTGTAGAGCAAATACAGATGTCTAAAACATCAGAGGTGGGATCAGGTGCCATAGAGGAGTAAGCAGCCCCTATTGTCCGGTCACACCTGCCATGTGCTCTTTGTCATGATCGAGAAATAATGGAAAGTTACTGAAGACAATTTAGTGTGTACGTAATAACCTAACAATTATTAGATAAAAAAGTCAGTCAGCTATTGATAAAATGAGAGTTAGTAAACACCCTGACAAGGTCATTGCGTCGATCATAGATCTTTCGAAGTGATGACAGAAAATCTTTCAGTGACATTGTTTATTGTAGAATTTAAAGGTCCGCCTTTGGGAAACTAAAAAGGTCTTTAGAATTACTTGCTCCAAATCAAATTTCATTGATTTACTATTATACTGTAAAAGTATGGTATTTTATTATACATGTACAATTTATTTTTATTTTTCGATTTACTTGTTATGCGATATCAGAACGATCATATTGCGTGAGGAAATTCTATATCAAATGATGTTTTACAAAAGAATATTTTAAGTATATTTTTTTAGAGATATATGCTATACGTGATTAAGGTTGATTTAAAAATAAGAAAATGCTGACAAATCTTGGAGGTGTTTTGGCAGTCCTTGCTGTATTCTGTAATGCTTTTTATGCTGTGTCTGGAGAGACACTGAATGACACAAAAACAAAGCTGGATTTTATAAAGTCCTTGATCTACAGTAATGCTAAGGCTACCGTTACACTGGACTCTACAGCTCTGAAGGAACTGGTCAAACTCTCAACATCAGGTATGAATACAAAGTATCAGTTGTCAAAACCAGGTTTGGGACCAATTTTTTATTACCTTGAATTTGAATAAATCTAAAATCTTTCTGGTTACTTTCAAAGAAGAGTGAAGGAATACAAGAAGACTAAGTATTGGAGCAGGTCAGATCATTAAATATGACGGAATTGTTACAAACAATGGAAACGGATATGACGATAGAACAGGGGTGTTCGTGTGTCCAGTGGCGGGAACATACATGTTTGTTGTTGACTGTCTGTGCCATTTTGAAACGTGGCTGCACATAAAAGTAAATAAACAAACAGTAGCATAAGCATACAGAATTGGCGACAACAGTTGCAACCAAATAAGCCGAACAGTTGTAGTAAAATTGAGGCGAGGTGACAGTGTGAAGGTAGAATATGGTGGAAATCAAAGTCGGAAAGAAAATATTCACGAGGGTGGATACTCTGGATTTACAGGAGTACTACTGTACTGATACTATTGTACTGATTAAAAAAACACTGTTAAAATAAAACAAAAAATTCAAATTACTTTGTATACCTGTTCTTGGAAAAATGTGAAAAGATTTTTTACTGTCACATTCAAATGGTATATTTTACATGCAACAAAGGGATTTAAACTCGTTATCAAGAAAAACTACAAAACGAAATGCTCTAAAGTCTTGGTCAGGACCTTACTCTCTGTTGGAAAAAGCACTTTTTAAAGTTCTTTTTTTTTTCAATCTACAACGCTGCAAATATTACTATTAAATATTAATGATCATATATTAAAAAAGCTGCTGTAAACTTAAATGTCCTTACTAAAGAAGTTACCATTGTATAGTATCCTTTAAAATTCTTGAGAGAAGAATTCATTATTTCTTGAAAGCAAATAAAAAAAAAATGTTGTTTACAATTGATTGCTACTTTGTTTTTGTATAAATTAAGTTATTATTTTTGGATAGTTTTATAAAGTTATGTAACAAAGGGTGGTCACTTTGTCATATTCAGGAATTTTAAAGAAGCAACTTCTGCTGCAAGTATTGTCTGGTTCTCACCATATCATTATTTTGTTATCATGGCATACAATATTTTTTTCCGACAAGCTTTTATACTGATTCAAACCGAGGAGTGGATCAATAGAAGCTTGAGAAATAAAACATTCAGCGAAATTACCTTAATTTTGATGAAATTCGGACATATGGAATACTTTTTTTTTCAAATTTGGAAACATTCATCTAAATAAACTACGTAGCCTTGTCAATTTAAGAGATCCTACTAAGAATTGAATAAAAAGTTGAGAAAGAGGAAAATATCGTATAAAACCGATATGGAACAGGCAAACAGTAGTGGGGAATTGAGACAACAACTGTCAAAAATCTCAATAGCTGAGGCAGAAGACAAACTAAACACCCCACAGAAATCACTCCTCCCACAAGGATTCATTCCAGGGCCGAAATTGTGAATTTTATTTGTGATTAAGGGACTGGGTATCCATGGTGCACCATTGGTCCACTCCCAACCTCCAGAACTATTGAGGCCCACAAGTACGCCCTTTTTTCCCCTTCTGTACGAAAAATGAAAAAAAATATTTTCAATGAACATGTATTTGAGTGTCTTCATAATAATTTTGTGTTATGTTCCTAAATATGAAAATGATTTCTCCAGAATTTTGTAAATTCAATATATCAAGTGTATGTGTGTAACATCGCTTTATCCTTCTATAGATCTCATGCAATTACAAAAGTATTCCTTTTCTTTTATTCATTTTATTTCGCATTGAAGACATAGTAGTAAAATATGAAAAGAATGAAAGAAAACTGGTTTTAGATCGAAGAAATTGCTTGCATTCGGATTTGAGAAGTGCTAAACGCGTTTAACAATAGTTGAATTTCAAAGCGTGTCAAAAAAGATGCTTAGTTTGTAATCCGAAATAGGAGCCAAAACAGTAAAAAAAAAGGTTTAATGGCTTATAACGAAATACCTTACATTCTTCTTTAACATCGGTTTCTTTTTCATTTTGTGATTCTTCTATATTTTAACTTACAATATTGGAGAACATAGGTCTTAAGGAACGTCATCTTTTGGTCTGTCTCTAGAGATATCAGTTCTCCGCCAAGCTGAGCACACACTGAGCTGGCGTAGAATGACGTGCCGTTTGTTGTGAATAAAGTTTTAAAACATGACCCAGCTTCTCTATTTAAAGTGAAACTAGACAAAGGACATCCTGAAAAGGACATTTATCAATCATAAAAATTATTTGTCGAAAGTTTTGAATTCTGTTGCAATAAATAACAAACTTAAATGACAATATCATTGGTTAAAAATTAAAAAAAAACCCAGAACAAATCAAAACAAAACAAAATATGATAAAATTAAGTATTTCCTTTTATGGTTCATACATCGACTAATTTTAAAAACAAAATATGATAGGAAATGCAATTCCAATAATGCAATGCTTTTTAATTGTCAGATTTATACCTGTCGTCTTGTAGGCCTCTACTCCTGCTTCTGTGGTTGCATTAATTAAGAGTACTTTTAACTTGGTAAAGAAACATTGGATTTTCTTCTAATATAAGCAAAGGTGCAATGCTTGTTTAGAAAATTGATATTTGGGTATATGCAAACATATTACGTATACGCAAATTAAACGGAACACTTTATCGGCACAAAATATGCGACAGAGCCTCATTTATTTTCACAGAAGTCGATTATTTCTTTGGTTATATATTTCTAGTACCCTAATTTTATTTGTTACAACTTTTATAGTAAATAAAAGTTCTGTGTATAAAGCATATAAAGTAAGAGATTTTCATTTTACATCTTTAAAAGAATCATAACAATCATAAAAAAACCAGTATATTAAAAAATTACAGTAAAAAAAAAGAGATGTATTTTGATTGCCATTTCAATATCATATATTGAATCATATAAGAATGTTCTTAATTATGTAAATTGATTAATCATCATCAATGATGTGTATCTACTAGTACATATCGAATTGAAGGGAACAGAATCCACCATTACAGTTGAAAACTTTGTCAATATTTCCAACATATCAACTGAACATGAATTACAATTAAACATATACTCGATTCTTAAACCACATTAAAAATCCTAACAAAGATATATAGTTGGCGACATTATATGATGTTCAACCAAGCCTGTTGCTTTAAATTCATTAAAAAATCAATAGCGCAATCTGATTAAAATCAGATCTTTGTTACGCTCCGAAATTCTGATAGTCGCTGTACAGAATTTCGGAGCGTAACAAAGAACTGATTTTGATCAGATTGATTAACAAAGAAACATGGTTGGCGACATTATATGTTCAACCAAGCCTGTTGTTTTATATTCATTAAAATATTACAAGCACAATCGGATTAAAATCAGATCTTTGTGACGCTCTGAAATACTGATTACTCGCTATACAGCGACTATCAGAATTTCGGAGCGTAACAAAGTTCTGATTTTGATCAGATTGATTAATAGCAATGAAAAACAAACTTCAGAGGTACATAAAGGCGTACACCAATATAGTTGTTGAGTGGTGTATATCATCGTGGAAACTGAAACAATATGAGGAACCTTTTTTTCTAAAAAAAAAAAAAATGAAAAGAGAGAGATGATAAAATCTCACAAAAATAAATAATTATATAAATACGTATCTGGTCCATCGCCTGGCCTTATCTTCTACAGAATCCATAATATTTATGAAATTACGAAGCCGGCCGGGGTTCCCTATATTTAAGACCTTTTAGAATTAGTTATCTATGGTCCTTATTATTTATTTAATTATATTTACGTCATCAGTTATGCCCACAGAAACATTGTTTCAAATATTCTAAAAGTTTTTTTTTTAATTCCAAGTATCAACATTAGTTAAATCCACTTTTCGAATAAGTTTAATTTCATACTAGAATAACAGCACTACTTAAGTTTTGAACTGCACTTCTGATATAATTCTCGATAGAAGTAAAGAAATAAAACTGGTAAGAGAATTCCTATAGACCCTCGAGAAAGCTTTGCTTTAAACGACAAATAAAACTATTTCCAAATTATTTTGTTTCCATTTTGTAACAATTATCAAATACTCATTTACGATACATACTACATGTAAGTGTAGTATGTTTTTATTGATCATTTATAATTGGCCCGGGTTTTATTAAATTTGATCAGTTTACTAGTTTATTACTATCTTTTTGGTTGTTATTTTACGCATAATAATGAAAGCGAGGGGAGAGAACTTATTCTTATTTGGTGTCTGATTGACGAGAAGGGATAAAAGTGTTGACGTACGTATACTGTTATCCCTTTTGTAAACACAGTATATACACTAAAAGTAAACAGATCAAAAAGCCAAATTCAAAAAATCAGTTTGTAACTAATTGATTTATTATACGCTTTCTTTAAGGTAAGGTTTGCGTTAACAGGGAGATAACTCTTGCGAATCACCAAAGCGTTTGAAACAGGCAAATTTAAACCAGCGATGCTAAGCATCTCCGTAACGAATTTCCTCTGCCATACTTGATGTTTGTTGACACTAATGTTAGGGCTAAAAACGAAGGACCTTTTCAGGAGAAAGTCTTATAATAAATCAAAGCATAGGAATCTTAGAAGCCTTTGAGATTAGCGTGATGCATGTGGATGAACCAATAAAGGAGGACTTGTTTATTTTCGATACGAAACGTGGCAAGTTGCACGGCAATTAGAAGAAAGTCATTGACGCATTGTGCTGATGTGTGTTTCTCGCTTCACCACTACACTAAAAAATTTTAAGTGAGAATGGGAAAGAAAAAAGAAAAGACCTGAGAGTATCCAGTAAAGTATCATGCTATATGCAGTCCGAACCGGGAAGAAAAGTCACGGTGCATTTGACCATGTCTAATAATGATGTTGACAGTTTGATTGTTGATAGTATTTTCATCAGGTAATTATTTAACTATTCATTTTACTGAAAGTAATGAATGATCTACTGACTAAAAACGATGAATAAACGGTACAAGGATGTCAGGATGTGACTAATATCCCAACATTGCCAAAAACTTTTTAAAAATGCATTCATTCAAGAAATTATGAAAAATAAAATCCTTGCTGTTTAGGCCTCAGAACAGGTATTCAATTGTTCGAGTTACCTTTATAAATGAGGTTTGATTTCAATTAATATCTCATTTTCTTATTAATAAAAAATAGATACAGATTGTGCATGACAAGAACATTAATTTTCTTGATCAAGCATTAGCATTTCACTAATTCAATTTGTAAATTTTACAATAATTTCATATTGATTCTTCATTCATTATATTGGAAATTTATTAATTTCATTGAGTGAATGAAACTCAGTACAATTCCTTATGCTATTCAAAAAATGCAATTCTTTAAGTTAAATGATATTGTAAAAATGAACACATGTGATTTCAGATCATGGGTCATTAATTGGAATAGATAAGAACCAAATAAAATTACTCCAGTGTTTCCTTAAAAGATTTGTGCCATCAATCAAAGTTGGATGGATCAAGCTAAGATGTTGAACCAGATATGGCAAAATCAATGGAGATTTGGAGAAGAACTTCTGACTTGTTATACCCAATGCATATTTGTTCTATAGATACTTACATGTAACAAGTTTCTTAAAATGGTTTGTAAAATTGCAAGGAAATTAATACATGAACAATTAAGATTGATATTTTTATTCATTAAATTTTGTTCTTACCAGGACCTTACCAGGACCTAATATGCTCAAATAAGTATTTCTGAAAACTGACAAGTTTTGTATATAAAGCTGCAGTGAACATGTTTTATTATATATACTGTAACAGTTTAAAACATGACACTTGGCAATTGTAAGGTTGTTAATTTAGTATGAATGATAAGACCAATTTAGTAATCTAATAAAATTAAATTTTTTTTCACAAATACATGTACCGGTAGTTTATTTTAAAATTGTTTACATTTATAATCTTTTCATTTTTTTTCTTCTGTATTTTGATTTTAAAAAGCAGAAAATTTTGTTATATTTAAATTATTATTTCATGGATATCAAGGAAATATATTTATCACTGTAGCATTGTTTCTTTTTCCCTGTTCTTGACAAATATTTATCATAATGACAGTGTTATGTCATTTTGCAGAATTTGCCTTTTCTCTGAAATCAGAAGTACACTGTAAACTCATTAATAAAGTATGAATTGATGTCACTTAGAATTCATCTTTATTTTGTTCTGTCTGATATTTCAATTTAGATTCTAAGACTATCTAATCCAATGATTGAGCTAATGTCCATGAAGTGTAGAAATAGGTCATCTTTAAAAAATGTTTGGTTGTCGGCCTCACCAGACCGACTGACTAAAATGACCAGACTGAAAACTTTTTTTTAATGCAGGGCAATATTTTTTTCTTTTTATTCCTCTTATCCCCCTTAAAAAATGTTGCTGAAGATTTTCTCACCTACTGACCCAATAATTTTACCCTGAGTCAAGAGAGGGCAAACAAACATTACTTTAAATATGCATTTCTACTCTTCGAAATAAAGAAATAATTTAATTATAAAAACAGCAGCTTCGTGAATGCAATGCTTACAACATTTCACTCAAAAAATGGCATATATGTACTATGACAGTCACCAACAATAACTGAATAAAGATATTTTGCTACAAAGATGTCTAGAAGTTACTACATGTTCAAATAACTAATCAACATGAGGTCAAATTCATAGGCTTTTAATTGGTTTCTAATATCCCAACATTGCCAAAAACTTTTTAAAAATGCATTCATTCAAGAAATTATGAAAAATAAAATCCTTGCTGTTTAGGCCTCAGAACAGGTATTCAATTGTTCGAGTTACCTTTATAAATGAGGTTTGATTTCAATTAATATCTCATTTTCTTATTAATAAAAAATAGATACAGATTGTGCATGACAAGAACATTAATTTTCTTGATCAAGCATTAGCATTTCACTAATTCAATTTGTAAATTTTACAATAATTTCATATTGATTCTTCATTCATTATATTGGAAATTTATTAATTTCATTGAGTGAATGAAACTCAGTACAATTCCTTATGCTATTCAAAAAATGCAATTCTTTAAGTTAAATGATATTGTAAAAATGAACACATGTGATTTCAGATCATGGGTCATTAATTGGAATAGATAAGAACCAAATAAAATTACTCCAGTGTTTCCTTAAAAGATTTGTGCCATCAATCAAAGTTGGATGGATCAAGCTAAGATGTTGAACCAGATATGGCAAAATCAATGGAGATTTGGAGAAGAACTTCTGACTTGTTATACCCAATGCATATTTGTTCTATAGATACTTACATGTAACAAGTTTCTTAAAATGGTTTGTAAAATTGCAAGGAAATTAATACATGAACAATTAAGATTGATATTTTTATTCATTAAATTTTGTTCTTACCAGGACCTTACCAGGACCTAATATGCTCAAATAAGTATTTCTGAAAACTGACAAGTTTTGTATATAAAGCTGCAGTGAACATGTTTTATTATATATACTGTAACAGTTTAAAACATGACACTTGGCAATTGTAAGGTTGTTAATTTAGTATGAATGATAAGACCAATTTAGTAATCTAATAAAATTAAATTTTTTTTCACAAATACATGTACCGGTAGTTTATTTTAAAATTGTTTACATTTATAATCTTTTCATTTTTTTTCTTCTGTATTTTGATTTTAAAAAGCAGAAAATTTTGTTATATTTAAATTATTATTTCATGGATATCAAGGAAATATATTTATCACTGTAGCATTGTTTCTTTTTCCCTGTTCTTGACAAATATTTATCATAATGACAGTGTTATGTCATTTTGCAGAATTTGCCTTTTCTCTGAAATCAGAAGTACACTGTAAACTCATTAATAAAGTATGAATTGATGTCACTTAGAATTCATCTTTATTTTGTTCTGTCTGATATTTCAATTTAGATTCTAAGACTATCTAATCCAATGATTGAGCTAATGTCCATGAAGTGTAGAAATAGGTCATCTTTAAAAAATGTTTGGTTGTCGGCCTCACCAGACCGACTGACTAAAATGACCAGACTGAAAACTTTTTTTTAATGCAGGGCAATATTTTTTTCTTTTTATTCCTCTTATCCCCCTTAAAAAATGTTGCTGAAGATTTTCTCACCTACTGACCCAATAATTTTACCCTGAGTCAAGAGAGGGCAAACAAACATTACTTTAAATATGCATTTCTACTCTTCGAAATAAAGAAATAATTTAATTATAAAAACAGCAGCTTCGTGAATGCAATGCTTACAACATTTCACTCAAAAAATGGCATATATGTACTATGACAGTCACCAACAATAACTGAATAAAGATATTTTGCTACAAAGATGTCTAGAAGTTACTACATGTTCAAATAACTAATCAACATGAGGTCAAATTCATAGGCTTTTAATTGGTTTAGTTGCAACATGTTCTGAAGTATGTTTATATACATGTATTTCTAAAGGTGTTGCAGTATAATTCATGGACAATTTCATCAGAATATTCAGATGTAAAGATTGCCATAAATACTAGAGTTCTTCCATGGAATAAATTTTTAGACCATCATGAAGCACAGGAGGAGTTTTATTTTGAATATTTTTGGCCAATTTATGCCTAAAAACAATATCAAAAATAACATTTAGTCTTTAACATTCACCATGACAAGGTGATATCAATGTTGTCTTTAAAAGTGTAGAAAAAGCCTGTTTCTTATGTTCCGAACCCATAATATAGCCCCTGTTTCCATGGAAATAATATTGGGGACATACATTTTTTTTTAGTTCAAATTAATGAAAATGATAAAATTAATAACTTCATGGATTTTGATGGAATCGGTAGATATGTAAAACGTTGGTTTTTATATTTTTGTTGCCATGGCAACGGTTTCACTTTATCAAGGAAAATTGAAAAATCTTCTTTTTTACCCAAATTTTCACATTTTTGATAAAGGAAAATTAAAAGTTTAAATAATAAAAGCATGAATTATACTAATTCCGGTCATTTTGATGATAAAAATTTGATAATTTATAAAATAAATCAAGTTTTTCAATGAAAATAATATTCGAGGTGAAAAATGAAATACGTTAAATTTGGCATCTTTTACTCAAAAAATGAGACGGGCAATATATTAAGTGATGAAGCTAATCTCCCTGAATAAATTGATATATAGCATGTGTGCATTTTAAAAAAAATATGAGTTGGAGGGAGACGCAAACCTTACCTTAATAACCAACCCACTCTCAAACACTCGATTAACGCTGTGTCTTAAATTTTGATGAGGAAATTTTTTCTTTTTATATCGAGAAGTTTTCATTATAGATGATAATTTATTATTCCTTAAGGTATGTCATTCATGAAATTTGTTAAATCAAGGATTTATTGAGACGTATATTTTGGATAAATACTCATATAGAGTGACTCAAAATCGCAGAGAAAATAGGGGGTCAGTGTTCATCTTACTGATCTACTGTACAATGAAGTTGACCTTTTTGCACTTAAATTTTAACTCTTTGGTTAATTACTTAATCCTTTATAATATTTTATCAGACCATGGCAAAAAATATTATCTTATTTTACGTAAAATATTTTGAATAATATTTATCAATGAAAAAATCTTACAAATTAATGCGCGTAAATTATTGAGTGATTTTTTTGCACTAAAAAGTAACATATTTATGAGTATTAAAAAACTAAATAAGCAAAAAACATTTTCCTAAATCAAGCTTTTTACTACTTAATTGCTGATCAGTCACAAGTATCTAGTACTTTAAAATATTGAAAGAAAAAGTTGAGGTCAGTGATGTTTATTTTGAAATATTGGTCAAAATATGTGATTTTCGGGCAAAAAATGGTGTAAATTTTATATTGACTTATTTGACATATCTTCATTTTTTGGCAAAGTTTGTTGATGGAAGGTGTAAAACTTGTTCTAAAAATATAAATTAAGACTTATATTAAATATTCCTAGCAATATCAGAATGAAAAATATTCTCCGAGTAAAAGTATGTGAGGCTAAACGTCCAATATATTAAATTTAATAAATGTGCAGATTTGCAGAATTATCTGCTAAATATCCTTCCATCACAAAAAATAGTCCCTCACAAATCTTGCTTCTTTGTAGATTTTTGAGCAGTTTTTTTGTTGAATGTGAAAACATTAACATTGTTGAAATTAAATATGTTATAAAAATTGAATTTTGATAAATAGTTTTGAAATAAGAGGTTCTGCGTGAACTTGTCCAAAAAGCTGACGAGTGACCTACCTTAAGAGTAAAGATAATAATACTTTACACAATTATGAATCAAAAATTAGAAATAATAAGTACATGTATATTATTACAAATACACAATAAGGGTAGAAAAAAATATTTCTTGCATTTTTTTTTTTTTTTTGCAAAAAATCAGGACAGTACTAACCAAAGTGAAAAAACATCCATAAACCAATCAACACCAGTAGGAAGGAATTCCTTTTCTTCATGATGAAAGATGCTTCAAGGGTTTAAACCGCGTTTCTGGGAGTTGTTCGCAATAACAGAAGAAATTTAAACACTAAATCAAACTATTTATTATAAGCTGGTAAAAGTTACTTGGCACAAACACACTTTTTAGAAAAGGACCGTTTAACAAGTCTCAATACTGTAAAGCTATTTTTAAAGAAATAAAGAAAACTTTATTCGAGGTAAAAGTTATTCTGAGAGAATTCGTCAATATTTTCAACAAAGCCAAATACGAAACACTCTCAACCTGGAATTAGAACCCGCGACGTAAGGATCAACTCCATACTCCGCGACTTACATGTAACAGAACAGACACTACGCAATACGTCAATTCCCTCCTATACGCCAATTTTAACCGTCAATTTTCACAATCAATTCCAACCTTTACGTGAATTTTCACCTATACGTCAATTCTAACTGTCTATTCTCACCTATACGTCAATTGTAACAGTAATTTGTAACCGTAATTTCTCACCTTTTTGTCAATTCTAACCGTCCATTCTCACCTATACGTCAACGCTAACCGTCAATTCCCTCCTATACGTCAATTCTAACGATCAATTCTCACAATCAATTCCCACCTATACGTCAATTTTCACCTATCGTCAACTCTTACTTATACGTCAATTGTAACCGTCAATTTTCACCTATACGCCAATCCCCTCCGTCAATTCATACCTATACTCCAATTGTTACAGTCAATTTTCACTTATACGTCAATTGTAACCGTCAATTCTCACTTATACGTCAATTCTTACCGTCAATTCTCACCGTCAATTTCCAACTATACGTCAATTTCCTCCTATACGCCAATTCTCACCTATTCGTCAATTCTAAGCGTCAATACTATCCTATACGTCAATTCTAACCGTCTATTCCTACCTATACGTCAATTGCAACAGTCAATTCCAACTTATACGCCAATTCCCAACTATACATCAATTCCAAACTACACGTCAATTGTAACAGTCAATTTCTACCTATACGTCAATTGTAACCGTCACTTTTCACCTATACGACAATTCTCACCTATACATCAATTGCAACTGTCAATTCTCACCTATACGTCAATTCTCACATACACGTCAATTGTAACCGTCAATTCTTACCGCCAATTCTCACAAACAATTTCTATCTATAAGTCAATTCTAACGTCATTTCTCATCTATACGTCAATTCTCTCTGTCAATCCACTAATATGTCAATTCTAACTTCAATTCTCACCTATACTTCAATTCCAACATTCTATTCTCATCTTGACGTCAATTTTAATTTTCCATTCTCACCTATACATCAATTATAACCGTCAATTCTCACCTATACGTCAATTCTAACCGTCAATTCCCACATATATGTCATTTCTTACCGTCAATTCCCACCTAACCGTCAATTCTCATCTTAACATCAGTTCTCGCCGTCTATTCTCAAATACAGTGGACCTTCAGATATCCGGACGCTTCAGTATCCTGAGGATTTTTCATCGGAACAGAATTTTTAAACGTAATATAATCTTGAAACTGGTAAATTTGTTAGCCAGGCACTTCACATATCCGGACAAATTGTCTAGAAACCAAAGCGCACGGATAAACGAGGCTCTATAGTAAACGTCAATCCTAACCGTCAATTCCCTCTTAAACGTCAATTCTAACAATTCATTCTCACAATCGATTCCCACATATTTCAATTATAACGCCATTTCTCATCTATAAGTCAATTTTAACCGTCAATTCCCATCTCTACGTTAATTCTCACCCTTAATTCTCACCTTAACGTCATTTCTCATCTTTACGTCAATTGAAACCGCCAATTCTCAACTATACGTCAATTCTAACCCTCAATTCTCACCGTCAATTTTAACCGTCAATTCCCACCTACCCGTTAATTCTCATTCTTAATTCTCACGTATACCTCAATTCTCAACTCATTTCTCATCTATACGTCAATTGTTACCGTCAATTCTCACCAATACGTCAAATCTCACCTATATGTCGATGCTCAACTAAACGTCAATTCTCAACTTAACGTAAATTAAAATCTCAATTCTCAACTATACTTCAATTCTAACGTCATTTCTCATCTATCCGTCAATTGTTTCCGTCAATTCTCACCTATACGTCAATTTTCACCGTCAATTCTCACCTATACGTCAATTCTAAACCATACGTCAATTACAACGTCAATTCCTAACTATACGTCAATTCTCACCTATACGTTAATTCTCAACTATACGGCAATTCTTACCATCAATTCTCACCTAAACGTCAATTCTAACGTAAATTCTCTCCTTTATGTCAATTCTAACCGTCAATTCTCACCTATACGTCAATTCTTACCGTCAATTCCTACTTATACGTTAATTCCCACCTATATGTCAATTTTTAGCGTCAATTCTCTCCTATACGTCAATTCCCACCAATACTTCAATTGACATCTATTTTAAAAAATGTGAATACAGCTTTTTTCAGGAGAAATTAACACTATTATAATATCAGTGAGACAAAATATCATTTATTGTTTATTGCAACATTGTAATATTGAAATATATATGGAATGTATGGAATAGCGCTTTTATGTTGTACAATCATGCATATCATAATGAATGCTTTTTTGGTTATAAAATTGAACATACAATGTAAAAAAACAAAACAAAAAAAACAAACAAACAAACAAACAAACAAACACGCTGTTTGTTGGTGCTAAATGAAGAAAAATACCTATCTTTGCAGCTATTATGCAACCCCTTTAATATGAAAAAAATGTATTACAAAACAGAAATACAGATATCGTCAATATTAGATGATTGAATTACAGTAGGTCAAAGTGGTAGGAGTAACTTGTGCTATTATATGAAATGGGCATGTTACAACAGCATCATCAATATTTGCACAAAGTACAATGTACTTTTCCGTAGCCTTTGAGTCTTCAGTCGAAGATGGGGGACTCTGTGCCCTTGCATTGAACTTGGTCTAAACAAACACGTCATGTCTTAACTCCGAAATAGGCAGCAGTCGGTGAGCAGTCGAAATTCTATTAAGTTAATAATAAAAATTATTATTAAACGTTTTTAAGGAATAAATCAATGAAAAGAAAACAGTTATAATGCATTACCATAAACTGCTGTTAAACTTATAATCAGACATTCGGTAAGCTGAAGGATACTGTCACACTCTTCCAAGTTAAAAATTAGATATATTTATCACTGTATACAAAGTGCTAATCGAAAATCTACTTGATTTGGATCACTTGCTATATTGCTTTGGGTACTCTGATGCATTATGGGTAAAAAAGAAAATTCTGCAGGCAAAATATGGGTAAAAGTAACTTTAAGAAATTATAAAACTTATTAAACCTTTATAGAATCAATGTAAATTGATTTGAGAAAAATTTTAAGTTGAAACAAGTTATAAATTCGATACCATTCTCATTTATAAGTTAAAAAGGGATTTTTGCTCATTTTGCATTATTTCAATTGTTCTTAATTTTTTCAAACTATATTCTGTTGTAAAAGTTATTTTATCTTAGTTTTCGCCTCAATTCAACCACGAAACATCATCTGATTTCTATAAATTTCGCTTTTTAGAGAAATTGGGCTATTCTTGTTTTGAGTGAATGCTATACTATGTTTGCAACATATTTTTGCGATGGCTATACTTTTTTCGGATCCTTTTTGTGATTTACATGAAATTAAAATTTATTGTTTTTTGTTAAAAATATCGCGATTTAAACAGTTTTGAAAAAGATATTGGCATTTATTATCACAAGAGAAACATTTATCAGTCGAAAGAAGTGAAACAGAAATAAATAAATATAGAATTTGATGAAATGTGCTATCATTGCTGGTGTTTGTGCGATACTTGATTTTCGTTTTGTCACGATTGATACAGAAATGCTATGTTTGATTTGAGTAGAATACTTCTTGAAGAATGAAGCCGTATATAGGGGGAGTATAATCCAAAGACACTGTTTCAAGTTTATGTCATATAATAACTTATTGATAAATACACGTAATATATTTTTACTTATGTTTTAAAGGTATGTAAAACGGAAAAAAGGGCTTCACAAACTAATAGAATTTTTTTCCAAAGCTCATGATAGGCGTAAGACTGAATGCGTTAACCACAATATGCTACGGTGTCTTCTTGTTGTTTGTGTGTCAGTTTGCTTAAAAAGAAACGAATTTGTTGAGACAAATAAGGTTTTTCAACCTATCATTTAATTTATCTTGGCTCGTTTTTTTTTTTTTGCTTACTTCTCTCACCCAACTGTTAGACCTTTGTTTTTATACTAAATTTGATAACGAAATGTTCCATTCACTTAATCAATACCCCCGGTACATAGAGCTCACAGCGTGTGTGACCGATCAACAAGGGATGCTTACTCCTCTAGGCACCCGTTCCAATCTCTGGTATTCCGGGGGGGGGGGGGGGGGTCCGTATTTATGCCCTGCCCACATGTTTGTATTGTTTGTATATTTTTCGACATAAATCAATGCTCATTATCCTCACTTTTTTTCATTTCAGATATATTCAACTTTTAGATAGAATCAATGGGTTTAGACGCCATTAAAAAAACACAATGCATTTACTAGAATACCTGGTCTGTTCATATTCAAAAATAAATCTTTATAGCTAGAATCATTTAATATAAACGTACCCATTTTCGACTAAATAAGTCTAAAAACAATTTTCAATCAATATGCCTTTCAGAACAATATATGAATCTAATATGTTGAAGATGACATTACCGACAACATAATTTTAGAAAAATAAAACTTTTCCGTCATAGAGCGGGTGATTGTCCTCGCCTTGTACACTTTTTTAAATAATGCAACTTATGTGATATTTCACCTATTTTTACACTATCATCAGACATCAGAACTTAAAACTAAGAATCTGAAACAGAATCTATGAAGATAAAAGTTTAATTAAAATTTGGCATTATATCCCCATAGACAGATCCAGAAAAGCGGATAAAGGTTAGGGGATCAAGACCTGATAATTTTTTCAAATTTACTAAAATTTAAGAATATTAAAGTAACCATATCAAAATAACCCCCCACTCCTCCCTCCTTCCCCAGAAACGCAAACTCTTAACAGTCAGTCTACGATAAAAGAATATAGTTACGGAAGTTCATTGATTTTCAGGGATATGTTATGATTTCTATGAAAAAAGATCCATGCATTTCTTTGAGAAATGTGGTAACCATTTATTTTCTGTTTATTACAGGAATTTTTTTTAAATATTTCATGCAATCTCTTCTTAACGCCCATTTGGCTGAATTGAAATTAGTAAATGAACGAAGCGGCATTAAGATTTGAAGTTGAATGCGTTTTAATTAATCATTAAATTATCAAATCAAAACTTTGAATGCATATATATACAACTTAATATTTACAAAACCATGTGTTTATGTAGTCTAAGAGTTGAAATCGATCTTTAAAATTTTACAATATTACATGTAAATTGGTGAGCAACATGAAAATTCTTAATTTGGTATATTTTGTTGATGAATGACTGTCATAAGTTGATAGGAAAAATGAGAATATATATGGAAGAATGTAGCTTGTCCACCAATTAAGCCGACCCCCTCCCTAACCATAAAATAGGATTTTTGTGTTGGGATCTTTTAGTGTTATGGACAACAATGTAACCCCCTCCCAATTCCCGAAGAAATTTATGCTTGAGCAATCCTTTATTCCGGAATGAAAAAATGGAACTAAACATATAAATTAACGAAATAAAAACGTCATTACAGTTGCTTCCATTAGAAATTAAAAAAAGATACCGTCACGAAAGGTTCAAAATGTTATAGATAGGGGTATAATATATTTTATTAAAAGAAAAATAAGTAACGTCAGGTGCCTGTGTGTTTGTACTCTCCTAAGTAACTTACCAAGAGGCCACACTACTTTTTCTATAATTTATATAAATACATATGTATCACACTCACCGATTGAGCATAAAATGCTCAAGGTGAGCATATGACACATGGACCACCTACGGACTGGGCCATTGTTGAAATGTAAGAGGAGTCTTGAGAAGAAAATATTGTACAGTACTGTTGTAAACACAAAGTAACGTCAATAAATTATTCTACTAATTGACCAGGCCTAAATGCTTTATGTATACTCGAAAAAAGTATAGCTGTCATGACAACAAAGATAGCTTTCTGGATATTTTCTACGCAAACATAATATAGCTCTGGAAAAATTGGGCAGGTGCATATATGATGTAATTGCCAGGTTATAAAGAAGACCTTGTGGTCGAATTTGATAGCTTACATTTGATAAAGATTCATATCAAACATTACAATAAATGTTTTATTGAAATAATGTCAACAGTCCATTCCTGAGGATGATTAGTCGAAAAATGACCATTAGATGCGTGAAAAACGCGTGCTACCGATGTTTATGGAGGGGTAGATGAAACGAAAATATGATTTTCTTTAAATATACCAAGAAGAAGTCTCATATTGTTTGAAGTAGTTTTATTATCAGTGAGAAAACGAATATAAAAGCACATTTTTTGTCTATATGTGCAGACAGAAACTTCGAATGACCCAAACAAATATAGCTAGTGATCCAAATCAAGTAGATTTTCGATTAGCACTTTGTATACAGTGTTTATTACAATTTTGATTTCAACCATATTACGTACGTTATTAAAAAGATGTTTTACAAAGAAATATAATAGTTGATTCGATATAAAAAGCAAGATTAAGATCTACATACGAGCAATTTCTAAAACGAGGTAAATTATTGACAGACAAATTGCTGAAACAAGTACAAGATTGGCAGTCTCGTTTTAAAGTCACCATTACGTAAGTGCTATGGCCGATGCAATGACTGTGTCACCAAATACAATTCATCATTAAGTCAAATGCTGACTGACGTTTTTCATACTTATTGTCAGGCAATTATATACAAACTGAATTGTCGACGAATTTTCCCGTTAATTACGATCATGACACGAAGCACACGGCAGATGTGGCGGTTCGGCAGGGATGCTCATTCTCAATAGCACCTAATTCCATCTTAATGGACTTTTGAGCTTGACTGCCGTTCGATATTTCCATGTATTTCATGGATCAGACAGCAGGTACGTACTGCCTATATAAGTCCTCTCCATAATACAAAGATAATACAAAGTCATACATGTACAAGTAGATATAAATTAGCTACATAACATCGAAAAATATAAATATATACATGCATATATTACAGAGCTTAAATGAAAATGTCATAAGTCAAGTTAAGCATTACTACAATATTTTCAAGGTTTCTACAAAATTGACAATTTATATGCAGAATATTAAAAAAAAAATAAGCAATGCCCCAAGGAGGGACATGATATATAATATTGCATGTATTTGAATGCAAAAGACATGAAAGGTCAATGTGATACATGTAGTTTAAAGTTATTTGAATAATTCATGAAAAAAAATTAGAAGCCCAAGATCTTAACAGTAATTTTGGAGGTTTTCAAAGTTAACATATGTTTTTTTTAGTACACACAAAAAAGGACTTTCCGAACATGAATTGGAATCGAAAGTTGCATTATTTTTTAGATTAAATATTCAAAAGAACTGAATATCATTATTATTGGTGAAAAGTACTTTTTCACTGCACCGAATGTTTCAACTTTTCCTTATCTTTATACCCCTTTCTCCAGAATCAGTTAAAGTTGATTTCTACTAAAAATAATCTTTTCAAAAACTGATCTGCAGGACGTCTAATATATAAACCACGTCAGAGGACTTCACAACTATTCAGTCAATCTTTGTTTAGATCGTACAGGAAGAAAAAATATTTAAAGGAATTAAATATGCATATGGTAAGTACCGTCAGAATTTCTCAAGCTAATAAGATATTTTTCAATGTATTTTCCCCTTCACTTACAAAAAATAATTATTTTCATTCATCTTCAAGCAGAACAAAAAAATTGGGTTTATTCATTTTATATAAGCTTATTTCACTTTGACTTACACTAGTTAGTTCATATGTTTTAGCTATTTGTAAATTAAACAAATTCACGTTTCTCTTTAAATCATTTCAAAAATCGATATAATACCGGTATACATGCATGTATGGACTCTTTTGGTGTCATGCAGAAATTTTCGTCGTTGAAAATAAAAAAAATATGTCCAGATTACAATTTGTACACTCCGTGTTTTCATTTTGGAGTTGTTCTGTGTGCAAGACGTCCAAATATTTAAAAATGATCCTGCGATAGGTTTGTTTAACACTTTCCCTGCTCAGATACATATATAGCTGACTGCATGTGGTCGTTGCAGCCATTTTTAATGACTTTATTTGAGGTGTTGATTGTTGGTTCACAATGTCGCTGCTACCGCATTGACCCTCCGGTGAATTCTATACAATTATGGACTCTCTTGGTGTTGAATATGGTTTGTTATTCACCAGAAAAATATTCATATTGACCGAGGCTTCAATATGGATATTTTTCTGGTGAATAACAAACCATATTCAACATCAAAAGACTCCATAATTGTTTTATTATATAGTCGGGATTTGAATAAATACATTGTAAGACATTGAAGGCTGTATGACGACACCATTTTCAATAATTTGCGATTTTCCATTGTTGAAAATAAAAAAACAATCCAGATTACTCTTTGTAACCTCCGTGTTTTCCTTTCCGAGTTTTGCTATGTTTAAGACGTCCAAATGTTTAAAAATAATCCTGAAATAGGTTTGAATAATTGTTTTTTCTGCTCATATACGTTGCTCGCTGCGGCCGTGGCAATCATTGTTTACAAAGTTGTTTGATGTTTTGATTGTGACGTCACAATGCCGTTGCACGCGCATTGACCCTCCGGTGAATACGGCCTAAAATCCGGTGAATATGTAGTGTTATGAACTGTTTGCGCTTGTATAGATTATATAAGGACTATAAATAGACTATCTAATGATACGCATTAACTGAAAAAGAAGATTAACTAGTGCTAATTGTAACGGGGACCGTTACAGATGTTCCCCAAACGCTCCCCAGCTCCCTTTTTGTGCCTAATTCCTGTAAGACATTTTAAGAAATATGATCAGTATCGAAATATTTCATCAAAGAATTATAAAAGGTACAATGATATCAACTATATGTCATTTAACGCATTATACGCGCACGCACGTGCATGTACATGCAAGATGATCATAGCATGCTGTCTAAACAATTAACATATCTATATATCGTGATAATAAATTTAAAAAAATCTTTACAATATACATTTTAATGGTTTTTTTTTAAATATTGTTCATTTTGCGTATTTCGCGCGCGCACGTGCTTGAATGAATGTTCGTGCATCAATTTTGATAGTACTATTATGTAGGAATCCTTTATGCCTATTCATATTCTAAATTTTATCTCGTTTCGTTGAAAACTAAGAAAGTTATAGACATTTAAATTTTCAGCCAATCAGATTGCAGCACACGTGCATGCGCATGCTTTTCATGATAATTCTTATATACCATGCTGTAGATCTTTATAATGTTTCAGCCAATCAGAGCGAAGTGCACGTGCATGCGCGTGAGTGCTTGCTATTTTGACCATGTCATCTAGTCTATGCTTCTAATATATCCTTATATTATAAGCTTCGAAACATTTCATACAAAAATTGAATAGTTACGTCTATATCAATTATATTGGACATTTCTGGTGTTGCACGTGCCCGCTCTTGCAAGCACACGTGCATGCACATTTTTCCATGATAATTCTTTTATATCAGGCTGTAGATCTCCCTAATATATGACTATATTCAAAATTTCAAAGGATTTTATAAAAAAAAAAAAAAACAAGAAAGATATTGAGACTCCTCGTTTCAGCCAATCAGAGCGAAGCGCACGTGCATGAGATCTTGCTATTTTGACCATGTTATCTTGTCTATGCTACTATTTATCCATATATAATGAGTTTCAAAAAATTTCATCTAAAATCAAAAAAAGGTACGGCAATATTCATTATATTGGTCATTTCACGTGTTGCACGTGCACGCTTGTGCAAGCACGTGCGTGCAAAATGACCTTCGTTCCGCAAATCTACATAACACGCCTACTGACCCTAAAAAGGTTTCACCTTAGGCGGATGTGTAGTTTACAAAATCACTCGCGGAAAAGATTTTCCCAGGAAGAAGAAAAATAATGATAACTAGATCTTTTTGTCTTTCAACAAAAACGGAAGGCTTTTCGACCCCTTAAAATAAAGAATCTTAAAAGAAAACTCAATACAATATAAAAAAATATCATATAATACAATATTGCAAAAGTTCTTTTGAGATCAATATTTAATTGGAAACATAACAATACTCTTTGTACATCAGTGTCTACTCAAAGAGACGTAACTCTTTCTTAGTTATTAAACACATACGAAAATGTACTGTTTTTCAATCCACTTAATATCCTATGAGGGGTAAAAAAGTGACCCACGTCCCATGATTTCTAAACTGTACCCCTTATACCTGATATAATGTCAAAATTAGTTTGAAGATTGGTTGAGAATTAAAAATGTTACAGAGAAATAGCCGTTTTCTGTACTGACCCCTAAAATCCTTTCTATTTTAGGAATTTTTATTTTCATGACCTTACCACCTGGAGACAATGCTAGAGACAATATTCAAATGAAATTTCACGAGAATTGCTTGCCTCCCTTTTGAGATAATGGAACAAGCATGATTTCGAATTTAACATAGAAATCTCCATTGGCAATTTTAAGGGACTCATAAAACCGGAAGTACTCTTTATGTGCATACCAAAACTAAAACGTAGAGAGCATGTTAGACTCCAAACAGGTCAACAAAGAGAGATAACTCTTACATCATCATTTTTTTAAAAGACTTAAAAATACAATATTTCAGGTTTCTAAAAGTCCTATAAGGGATCAAAAAATGACCCCACGGCCAATAATTTTTAAATTGCCCTTCTTATCCTTAACTCAAAATAGAAATGAGTTTGAAGATATGTGAGCAAATAAAAAAGTTACATTCAAAAAACTTTTTTCAGTTCTGACCCCTTAAATCCCTTATTTTATAGGGAACTTTGTTTTTATGACCTAACCACCTAAAGACAGTGTCAGTCTTATTATGCATGTGAAATATTACAAGAATTGCTTCTTTGGCGGTTGTGACTTGCCGACAAGACTAGTATCTTCCAAGTTATTGATCCCACTTCTGTTTTAAGAGGTAATTGTTTGTTCTGCTTAGAATTTACATTGTCGTAAAGGAATTTTAAGCATGATTACCCTTCAATTTTCAATTTTTTACCATCGTGCATATGAAAAAGATAATGTTTAGAGTTTGGTTAAAAGAACTGGAATATAGTTTTCAGATATTTGTTTCCAGTGGCAAAACTAAATAACAGAAAAATGGACCTTCATTGCTTTAAATCCCCCGAAAATTGTACAGATTTTTCAGTTATTTGCTGATTTACAGAAATAGGTTGAAACATTCCATGTCTTTTGAAGAGTTTAAGACTTTCATACTAGTGTAGGATAAGTCAAGAATGCTTTGTCTGGAATTTCTCTTTGTTGCAACAGTATTTTTTTATGAATCGAAAAAACATAAAATTTATCCAAATGATTCATAAAACAAACAATCCTACGGACTTTAAAAAATTAACCAATGGTAAAGAGGTTCCAATTAAAAAAACAATATATATGAGCCTAACATCGAATCTTAAGATCTTTTTTCAATCGAGCATTCAGTAAATTAAAAAATCAAACAATTCAAATCTTGTCAATGATAGGTTTTTCCAAATGCAGCAAATATCTTTTTACAACCTTCAATCCAAACCAGGCCAAGTTTAATTCTGTATATACATGTAAACTGTTCTGAAAGCATTCTAAAAATAAAACTACGTCAGAGGTTTTCATAGTTATTCAGTCAATCTTTGTTTGGATCGTACAGGGAGTAAAATTATTAAAAAGAAATTAAACATGGTAAGAATCTTCCAAATTTTTCCTAGAAATTAAGGTACACTTTTGAAAATGTTTTTCCTTCACTATATTTAATATGGGAAATCATTAATATCATATATCATCATACAAAACATAAAAAAAAAATTGGCTTAATTATGTTCTTATATATTTTTGAAATGGAAAATAGATAAAAGGAAAAAAATTGTGATTGCATTTATAATTTCATAAGTAAAAATCTGAAATTTTATCAAAGACATTGGCTGGATTAGTTCTTATTGAACATATATTTAAGGATAAATAACACAAACAAACTTTTTCCGAAATCAGCGATATTTCCCATAAATTTACATTTAAATTGGTTACCTGAATAATGTTTACCGAGAAAAATGGGAGAACTGTATAAGATCATGTCATAAGGTATTAAATTTGTGCAAAATTTTGTATGGAATTATACATATCTAAGCACCAAGGACAACCTACGATTTCTTTATATTTCAAGGATTTTTTTTATGTCAATCCATGCATCCATTTTTTGTTTGTGTTAAGTACCCTTAAGTACCTCTAGATCTTAGATTGTATTGAATTCACCTACATTACGTGCGACACGAAGGACAAACTCAAAGTATAGAATGGCAGAGAGTTTACAAGCACAATTCATTGTGCTGAATCGTATCTTACATTTAACAGACAGTAACAAGACTTCTTTCTGCATTACCACTGTCTTTCTGTATTAATTTAAAGGACACATTTAACAATTGATTTTACATTTACTTTTGTGTTTCTTTATTCATTTTAAATTCATTTTTGTGTTTCTTTATTTTAAACACTCTATTTTATGAAAATCTATGGGTGCCTACACTAGACTTTCGTTTTCGAAAAAAAAAACTTTGAGATGTAGTTTTGTATTAAAGGACACGGCCATGGAGGAGTAAGCATCCCCTGCCGACCTGTCCCTCTTGCCATGTGCTCCTTGTCATTCAGTCCAACTTAGGAGGTAAATTATTGACAAACAAGTTAATGAAACAAGGATATATGCAGTCTTGTTGAAAGTCGTAATTTCGTAAGTTCTATAGTCGAAACAATGACTGACAGCAAAAACAATTAAATATTGAGTCAAATGACGTTTTTTGAAATTCTAATTGTTAGTCCATTATCTATACACTGGATTGACGACGGATTTTTCGTTATTTCCCGATCATGACAAGGAGCGCACAGCGGGTGTGACCACTTCTTGGTACATGTACTTTTTTACAGTGTATGTTTAATTTGATACATTTATGCATCGTCACTATTTCTGTTCCTTTGTCTGATACAGAGCAACAAAAGAGAGATTGAAACATTTTATGCATGTTGGATTGTCTTATGGTTTTGTTATTGCAACAGTTTTCCTTTTAATCATATGCATGATTTAGGTATTATTAATAACATTTTTTATGAAGGACCGGTCTCTACGTCCCACAGTGGGATTCGGCCTTTCGGATGAGATCGTTCTTTCTGGTTTGTGTTATTCATCTGAAATTCTTTTTAATGTTAGGTGTCACACTACCTAGAAGTGATAAATCTTGTTATCATCCTGAAAATCTCGAAAAAGTTAAAGAAATATTTAAAGCAGTTTGTACAATAATGACGAAAGCATCTGCCTTAAAGCTTGCAATCCTCCTTAAATTTACTAATATATCTATATTGAACACGATATTCAACAAAAATAAATCAAACAAAAAATTCATCAATATTTTTATCATTTTACAGAATCGCGGATTGCCGAGACAAGTAAGTTTGAATGTTACTGGCTTCTTTTTTTGAACGAGAATCTTTAATAGGAATTTCTATGCCTTCATATTCACTTAATGGAGAGTATACTCATGTTTTATTTTAATGAAATAAAAATTGTTTACAGATTATTGGAAAAAGCAAATTAGTTGTAATTTATTTCATTAGAAAAGAAGAAAAAATGAATTTAAAATGTACACTGACTTTATTGCAAATGAATTTACTTTACTAATATTTTCAAGGGTTTGGCCAGTAGTGGAGAAAGTTACGAATTTGTGAACAGCCATAGTCGTAGGTTAGTAGGTTGACATAAAACTCATTTGGAAATAAGTTTTAAATTATCTATTATATACTATTTGATAATTTTCATGAAATCATCAATGTATATTACACCATGTGTTGTCTCTAACCAAAAATTCAAATATACTACAGAAAGATCTTACATCGTGTTAGAAGTTTAAAATGTGTCAGGGTTATTATTCAAGACGCTCCTAAAAATATATATATTATTATAACAGTAACTTGATCCGAAGGGTCGTATCACGTTGAGTTGACAGGCGCGGATCATCAGATCTAACGAGACATGAAGTAAAACTTACTTGTTAGATTACCGTTGTCTTTTTGAAGTAAAATATTTAAGGAATGAAGCTTATTTCAACTTATGTTATACGATATTACATAACTTGGGGCAGTTTACGCTTTATAAACCGCGAAGCGGTTTATAAGAAAGCGTAAACTGCCCCAAGATTTGTTATATCGGATAACATAAATTGAAATAACTTCATTCATTATAATTTAATTTCAGGGTAGACAGAAGGACAATATTTCCTCTGGAAAAAGGTTTAAAATTGAGCGTTATTTTAAAATTAACGTCAAGCGGAGTAATACGTTTTTGAAGTAACTCATTGTGACGTAGGCAAGTTATGTTATACGAAATGGATAAAACCGTTTATCCAATCAAATGACGTGTTACATCTAATATTAAATTATTCAAATATAAAACAAATATGTCGGACTCTGTGTATGTCCAATTTCATTTCAAGCTAACCAGGATATCGACATTAGAATGGATACGTCGTCGATTTATCTAAATGTTGAGTTGAAGGTCACAGCAATTGTTTTCTTCTTAAGAGTTACCCAGACACACTTGCTGCTCCTAATACAGGTTTCAAGTAAATACAAACGTACATTACATACATGACCAGTCATTGATTCATTTTAAATATAATTAGTGCCACTGCATTGGAATAATGCTACTGTATTAATTGACTATGGTTAACCAGTTGGAGCAAAACCTCTTTGAAGATTTTAATTCTGATGTACTGTTTTTTTAAATACTTTATTTCTGTAAATAATCCGCTTTTGCATCAATACACCAAAGTGCAGAAGAATTATTGGTAATTCTTAAAAAGGTTTCATTTAATTAATCTAGGTCACCGCCACAAGGACCTGTCAGACACAACGTATGTATAACACCACTGCCAATATATATATATATATATATATATATATTGTAAAGCTTCTGAAGATAGAATGAAAGGCCTAAAGCTTTACTGGAGTTTTTCGTGTTTTTCTTCTTTATTTA
>PRKT01000185.1:904808-921366 GCA_003671525.1 Saccostrea glomerata
ATATATATATATATATATATATATATATATATATATATATATATATATATATATATATATATATATATATATATATATATATATATATATATATACGTATGTATATATATTTTGAAAAAATTCCAATGCTACTTCAAGTTAAAGCAATATGAACTGCACTTTTGATGTTGGATTTTTTGTTGCAGAACTGTAAATAAGTATTTCGATGACAGAGAAAAAATAATGTTTATAAACTTCTGTTGTTCACCTTTGTAATGGAAGAACTATTTATCAGTTGGAATTGAATCAAAATTACATTATTATTGTCCTGTACAATAATGATTTCTTATATAAAACTGTATATTGAGTTGTATATAGAAGTATTTCTTCTGCTCTGTTTTAGTCTAATTGATCATTAAGGTTTAAGTTACATTCACATTTTTCATACTAACACATTTTAACAGCAAATAATTTCTTTTATAAATGCAGCTCATATTGCTTTAACTCCTCTGAAATAATAACATCAATTGCATTTTAACACATACTATGTCATTTGTATTTAATTTCAAATATAATAAATAAAGATATATTTTTTAAGGTTTCAAGAAGAGATAACAGCCCTTGGATATTACGACCACAAACGTAGGAATATGCAAAATAGTCTATATATAATTTTTGTGAAAATTCAAACATGAAAATTTAAAAAAAATGTTTAATCACTATAAAATAAATCAAGGTATAATATGATTTTATTTAGCATGTCTAATTTTATCTATCACACAGCTCTTATCCACGTGATCGTCAATCTCCACCACCTGTAAGTTCTTAATACTTGCCGATTCTGAATTTAAAGACGAATATTGGTTTCTTTTCATTGTTTTCTGTTAAATGATTTAAAACTTTGTAATTAAATGACCAACTACAAGTGGATTCAGTTTTATTTATTATGATGGTTTTATAATGCTGGATTAGCCTAGAACTTATAAATCAACAAATTCTTTTTTCAAATTATGAATTAAAGCTGCCAACCAAAACTTTCATATTCACATACAAGGCTAACGTATAGGTTAAATTTTTTACTAGAACTTAAACCACAGTCGCCATTACATCGAATTTGAAAGGTCTGGTCAATATGATTTACCATCTGGGTATTACGACAATGCAAATGTAAGTATAAAGCCATTGTGCATTTTTAACATAATTCAAAATGTAAAATTTGATATCTATTTCTGGCAGTTTCAGAGAAAATAGGAATTCAATTCACCTTAGACGTACATAAAGGTGAAAAAATATATTTCTCAACATGGCTCTGATTATGAATATGATTTTTAAAAACACATTAATTAATAGCATACCGTTGTACAGAAAATGGTTTTATTTAGGGATATCCTGGAAGAGCACCCAGGATGCAGGTAAAATATTTTTCCATTTATATTATCATATATTATAATCTTTGTTCGAGTTCATTTGATGCATAGAGTCATATTTGTAAATAATAGAATTAAACAATTTTCAATCGTTACAGACTTCAGCAAATCATTTACGTGACTTTAGAAGTGATCCAGAACCCTTGGTATGCTTTTTGAACCAGCCTAACACATTGACACTCTCGCACACACCCACACACACACCCTTTCTCTCTCTCACTCACCCTTATTTACCGTCACAAAAACCTATGATTTGCTTGCAATTTTTGTTTCAATTTAAAAATTCATGCAGTCAAATATTTATAATTTGACATATTTTTTGCTTTGCTTTAACAGTACAACAGCCATCGTGAGGTAAGATGTCAATATATATTTATTATACTTTCATGTTAAATACTACAATCTGATTGCTTTAGACGCAGTTGAAAATCCGTTCTATTAACTTCAGCCGTAACAACACACGTGGCAACGGGTAACACAACGGTAATGTCACATGCGTGGAAATTATGCGCGTACGGTTCACCGTAGAATTTTCAAAACGTCAGTTGCGCGTTTGAAAGAACCGGAATAAACTTGACGTCAATAAAAGCTTGTCTCCGATGTAGCTTACTTGAAAACAACAAACGAAAGACGAAACATGCTTGCGAGTGCAAGAAATAATGAACCTTTAGATGAAAAAGGACTCTTACATTATCAAATTAACAATAAAGAGGTCAGTAAATCTTTTTCGAAGTAGCGGGGAGTTTGAAAGCTTTCTATACGTGAACGTAAAGACGATCGACGATTTTTTTTTGCTGACATCCTAAATCAAGAAGACATTCAGTATAATAAAATAAATGGTGCCTGTTTTGGAGGGTAACAGTTGAAATTGACACCCCTCGGAAAACCATTGTCAACCTCCGCTGACGCGTCGGTTGACAATGGTTTTCCTTTGGGTGCCAATTTCAACTGTTACCCTCCAAAACAGGCACCATTTATATAATGGTTCGCTTGTTTTGTACAATGTTCAAAGTTTGATTCCGAAGACATAAAAATATCATGTATCTTTATTGAATATTTCATACACAATTGTTTATTTTTTAAATAGCAAGAGAATATTATCAACGAACGAAATAATGTACAGGTAAGAGAGAGAAAAATGACTCACAGAAATCTCATTGAAGTATGGTTTGCATAAAACATGAATATAGCAAACTTTTATCAAACTAAAAAGACCATTGAAACAGTACAGAATTGGAATATAGCAAACTCATACCTCGTTTACAATTTGGTAAAAATGTAAATTTCTACTGTCTTTTTCTGTTTGTTTTGTCTGTATACATATGCCTGACCCCCCCCCCCCCCCCCCGGTGAAACACATAAATCTTAGGTATGAATTTGTGAATAAAAACCCCATTCTGTTAAAATGATTTTTTTTATGGGGTATATAAAAATATTTTCCATTTTGCGTTGATTTCTGTAGTGGTAAACACGTTTTCCTAAGATTATAGAGTTATATATCTTTTTCTTTCAAAAAATATGATTTATAAAAATTCACCTAATTATCTACAAATATATAAAATATTAAAATATATTAACTTTTGCAAAATGACTTGGAGGTAGCTAGAGGCGGCAGAACAAAACTATCGTTTGCAGTTCATCTGGTCGCAGTGGTTACAGCGTCTGCTCTAACAGTCGCGAAGTAAGGAGTTGATTCTAACGTCGCGGGTTCGAATCCCACTGTGGGACGTAGAGACCTGTCCTTTGGATGAGACCGTATAAGTATAAACCGAGGTCCCGTGTTGCAGTAGATGATGGCACGAAAAAGATCCCTCCTTGCTCAATGGCCCAGAGTGCCGAATATAGGACAAAATTTGCAGCTCTCCACCGGTAAGTGGTGGCGTCTCCAAATGAGTGAAAAATTCTCGAGAGGGACGTTAAACAATATATAATCAATCAATCAGTTCATCTGTTTTCAAATAAAGCAATGAGCAAATCTGCCATGTGTGCAATTTTCGAACCTGGTTGTATTTTATGGGTCCGTGCCTTCACAGATTTGTATTTTTAAAGATTTATTTTTTAGATCGGTCACTGTTCGTGATTTTAAACTGCGATAATAGACTATAAACAGATATTTCTAAATATAACAAGCTAATTCAGAGAAACTGTGTTCCCCATTGAAGGAAAAAGACGGGCATGCGCGGATCGGGGGGGGGGGGTCGAAGGTGAAGAGGGCTGACACTTTACGAAAGGCAGGCGGATTATAGGGAGTAATAGTAAAATATTTCACTGCAAAACCCTAAAACCTTTCGAAATATAGACTGGAAATGCGCAAAAGCTTCTCAAGATATCGCTTTTGACAATGTCAAAACAGACAGATGTTAATTCTCGGCCTTGAACTTTGATCGTTTGACCTCAAACTTAAAAGGTGTCTTACTTACGCCATAGGGAGTTGCTGTACATGTGTAAAATTTCATTGCGAAAGCTCAAAGGCGTGGAAAAGAAATTGTTACAGAAAGACAGAAATATACCTGTAGTCAGAAAGAAACACAGAAATAAAGGTGCTTCAAAGCTTTTCGAGATATCGCGTGGAAACGAGAGTGTTTTGGACAGACAGACAAGAGGCCCACGGGCCTCATAGGTCACCTGAGTATCGTGTAACAACTTTCAAACAAATAACTTTGGTTCGTGTTTTAAACAAGAGGCCATGAAATTTACAATTCATAATTTTGAAAGAGGCACCATTGCTTATCATAATTATAAATTTAGCATGCTTACTCTATTAATTAATACCCAGAGGTTGATCAGAGTAACAAAGAGAAAATGCACTTCCACTTATAACCAAATTTTATCATAAAATGGTTGATTAATACCAAAGAGCAGATTTCAAATCATTAATTTATTTTCAGCCTATGTACCCCCCTACCCCGACCCAGGGGGTAGGGGGGAGGCATAAAAAATAACCATTTTGCTAGATGCACTTTTCTTGATCATAAATATATATACTTGGATCATTGGCATAAAACCCAGGAGAAAAGGAAAAGATTTTCAAAGAATTAATTTATTTTCACTATATAATCTATATAGCCTCTCCCTAGCACTAGAACCCCTGATCCTGGGGCCATAAAATTCACAATTTTGGAAGAAGCACTCTTGCTCAGCATAACTATGTGTTAGTTAGTTAATTTGATACCCAGAAGCGGAGAAGAAGATTTTCAAAGAATAAATGCATTTTCACTATATAATCAATAGAGTCCCACCCTAACACTAGAACCCCTGACCCTGAGGCCATAAAATTAAAATATTGGAAGAGGCACTCTTGCTCATCATAACTATGTGTTAGTTAGTTAATTTAATACCCAGAGGCGGAGAGGAAGATTTTCAAAGAATAAATGCATTTTCACTATATAATCAATAGAGCCATTCTCAAAGACCATAACCCCTGACCTTGGGGCCATAAAATTCACAGTTTTGGAAGAGGCACTCTTGCTCAGCATAACTATGTACTTAGTTATTTTATTTAATACCCAGGAGCAGAGAAGAAGATTTTTAAAGGAATAATGCATTTTCACTATATGATCTATATAGCCCGCCCTAGCACTAGAACCCCTGACCCTTGGGCCATGAATTTCACAATTTGGTAGAGGACTTAATGTTCAATACATTCATGCCAACAATTTGTCTGCTTGTTGTCCATGAGTAAAGGAGAAGATTTTTATAGATTGCAATAATTTTAGTGGTTTTGGCCCCACCCCCACGGCCCCAGGGGGGTAGGGACCATGAAATTCACAATTTATGTTTCCCTTGAGTTACTCAGGTAACAAAAAAAACAGCTAGACGGACAGACAAACGAACGTACCGAACGAAATTGATATCCTCTACTTTGTGAAAGCAGGATACATTAATAGATATGATGAATCTATTATATTCAACTATGGAGTCTCATAGAGATAAAACTTTAATTTTCCTATCCTGCCAGTTTGGGATATTTATTTTGGTTTGCCTGTCCGTCGGTCCGTTTCTCTGTATTTTTTCCGTTAACTTTCGTTTCCACGCCTTTGAGCTATTGCAATAAAATTTTACACAACTCTCTATGACCTAAGGAAGAAGACCCCCATCGATTTTGAGATCAAAATGTCAAAGGTCAAGGTAAAAGATTTTTTAAAAATTCTCTGTTTTAACACTTTTGATTCCCTGCGATATCTCGAGAAACCTTGTAGCATTTGCAATAACATTTCATATCACAACATCCTATGGCCTATGGAAGGCCCTGTTTATTTTCAGGTCAAATGTCAAGGTCATAAATCCACCCATTTTGAGTGTGTATTTAAACGTTCATTTCTGGGTATCTCAAGAACCTTCTGTGTTTTTGCAATCACATTTTATACCATAACTCCCTTTGGTATAGTCCGCCCATCTAAAAGGACCCCTCCTAAATCTCCGAATGCTCTTCTTTTTCCCCTTAAGCGGGAGATAAAGATTTTCTGAATCAGCTTGCTTTGTATTTTGTAATCCTTGCGCAGAAAATAATTCAATTCTTTGGCTCTACTGGTCAGAGACCAGAAAAGCTGAAGCGATAGTAATGCGTCCGTTGTCCGTCCGTCTGTCTGTCTGTCTGTCCGTCTGTAAACAATTTTCCAAAACGCTACTCCTCCTACAGTTTTGGTTTGATTTCAATATAACTTGGCACACAAATAGACTACACTAAGATACATAATTCTGTGTATCGGTTTTTGATTTCGACGAACGGTGTTGCCGTGGTTACTAAAAATAGAATTTTTTGTGAAAATCATTCAAAATGCTACTTCTCCTACAGTTTAAATCTGATTTCAATATAACTTGGCACACAAGTAGACTACATTAATATACATAATTCTGATTTCGATGAACGGTGTTGCCGTGGTTACTAAAAATAGAAATTCTTTGAAAAACATTCAAAATGCTACTTCTCCTACAATTTAAGTTTGATTGCCATATAACTTGGCATACAAGTAGACTACACTAAGATACATGATTCTATATATCGGTTTTTGATTTCGATGAACGATGTTGCCGTGGTCACTAAAAATAGAAATTCTTTGAAAAACATTCAAAATGCTTCCTCTCCTACATTTTAAGTCTGATTTCAATATAACTTGGCACACAAGCAGACTACACTGAGATACATAAGTATCAGTTTTGTGTTTTTGATTTTGATAATTTATGTTGCCATAGTAATTTAAATTGAAAATTCTGTAAAATTTTATTAAAAGCTACTCCTACAGTGGTAGTCTTATGCAATCTTGCCTCAAAAAGATACTTAATCAAGGATCATTATTCTATTTATTGCTTTTGTAAAGTTTTAAGTCTTTACTGCTACTTTTCTCTTTCTTTATTATAAGTACGAACCAGTAGAGCTACAGTCTCGAGAGAGACGTCTGGTTTAAATGCTAAAATATAATGTTTAAGTATTCGTATCAGAATTTGATAAATTATCAAAACCCTTTTTTTCTTTAAAATCGTTTTTGCGACCAATCTAATAATAATTAGATGTTAAATCCTCTCGCATACTCGCTACAAACAGTGTAGTGAATATAGTGTAGCGAGGACGAGTATGCGAGCGGATCTATCATCTAATTTTAATTAAAAATTGTATCACACATTATCATTCAGCTTTGTAATTATTCCTTTAGAAAATATAATAGTTCAAATAAAAAAAAAAAACACTTTTAGGAAGACGTACAAGAGGAAAAGCTGGAAAAGAAGAAAAGCCGATGCACCTGTCGTTTCTGCACCGTACTGATGATAATTTTATTTGCTTTAATATCCATTTTCATTGCGTATGTTGTTGGTATAAAACTTCTCCCAACCGACCTTCCAGAACTTACCGAAACCTTACCAAAGAAAGAATTCTTTACCCAACAAGAAAAAGGTACTGATTTTTTGTGTTTCTTGGCAAGTTGACATTATTATATTTCGAACAAAGCATGAATTAAAATTTGATATTATACCTCACAGAAATAAAGGAAATTCTTGATACAGTAAAAGAAATAACATCAACGGGATCCGAAGGTAAAGTAATAAATATAGTTAATTTTACCCTTGAGGTATTGAAAGCTTGCATGTATTTCTTTGCCTCCCCCACCTGCATAGAGAGAGAGAGAGAGAGAGAGAGAGAGCAGAAATATTTAAGAATAGAATCTACATATACCTCAAGTACACAGATCTCTGAGCTGATGTTGGAGATATTGCAAAAAATATTTTTGCAAATGTTTTCTTTTCAACAAATTATTAATTTACATAAATCGTTAATGAATAAATCAATGTTTAATTTCACTCAGATTTGGCTTTACATGAAAGCAAAAAACATTTATAGCAGTACCCAATCCACAAAATTATGTACAAACCATATACTTCCATGCATCTGTGCATTTTAAAAACGTTGTAATATTGTTACATGTATGCTTGCAATCCATTTCCCAAGAGCTTAGAATATAGTCTTTTTTATTCAGAATGGTTTTGATTTCTACATTCAAATATTTTTCTTTATTTTGTTTACAGTATGCGTCAGTGACTGTCAGAACAAAACAGACGGAAATTATCAATCCTGCAAAACCTGCTATGGGTTTGTCAGTTGTTCAAACAATTTTCTTAGGCATTTGCCTTGCCCAGATTTTATTAATTTGAGATGGGACGATAAGTCAAAATCTTGCAACTACACCAGTACTACATGCCACTTAAAAGTTTGAATACTTCTGATGAAAAAATAAGAAATATATGAAGGCAAAGCCAATGCAAAATATTTTATACGAAGTAATTACCAAAACGTTTTTATGTATCCGCCATAAAATGGTTGGGCATATACATGTTGTTTACTTTTTTCTGAACATTATTTTATAATTCTTAAAAAAAATTGCTGTATTTTTTTATATCATACCTTCTTTTTTATCTTTTGATATTACTTTAAGATTCAGTTGGATTGTACATGTACTTATAAGAAAGATATAATTACCTTTTGATATTTCTATGGTACTTATTTTTTTGGCTGTGATAATAGATTGTTGGTATGTACTTTGCAGATCAAAAATTTTGTTTCCTAAACATTTAACGAATTTTTACGAAATTAATTTGCTCTAACATATTGATCAATTTCCCCCTCCCCCCGAACTCGTGACTGAATATAAGGATTTATTACACGAATATAAATATTCAGCACTAGAGTATTTTGTTTTCTGTGTAAATCAATTGCCAATTACACATTTTTCGATAATTTTTAGTTGAGATTGTATTTCAAAAATAAACAAGCTATTTAATGAACTTAAGCTTCGTGTTGACTGATCCATATTGTCATCAAAGTCAATATGATTTTTTATAGCATATAATGATATGATAAAAAAAATAGTCCTTAGGTTTAAAAAGTGTCATGTAATTTTTAACGTGTATATAAAACCCAGTTCTCAAAATTCTACTTAATTTATAGGTAGTGGAATCCTTTATTAGGAAATTGATTGGTGTTGTGCCTATAGAAATACAATAAGGTTTCAAAATATTTATTTTCACCCGAGGATCAAAAAACTTTTGCAGAAACAAGGTTCCGAGAATGCCCAAGTAATTTCACGCAGTAATCAAATTATCTTTTAAAGGTAACTGCTGCTGACTTGTAGATGTGCTTTTTTAAGTTTCGGAATTTTTATTTTCACTGTAGGATGGAGTGTGGGTGGAGGAGGTGGCAATATGGGGTAAAGAGAGATTTTTTTTATTTAATAAATCTTGGCTCCAGGAAATCCTCTTACATTTTGAGTATATTTCATCTTTTGCAATCTGATTGAAAATGTCCCAAAGATATCAATTATGGTTGCGTCATTTCCATTTTCACAATAAGTGTCCAATGGGGTTGAAAACAAGACGTTTTCATTTATTTTGCAGAAACCTCTTTTTAAAAAAATATTTCGTCAAGTCTTTGATATCAGACCAACAATGAATTTATCGTTGGATTTTGCAAGGAGCGCTGACTTTTACAGTTGATGATTTACTTTTACACTAGGACAATGTACGGGAGCTCTCTAACGATATAGATATTTAGATCAACATTTAATTCAACGAAAATAACGGGTTATTTCAATGCACATAAAAGTTGTCCTCGAACAAAAAATGACAACAACCCTACCCTTAACTCCCGGATTTTACATGTAAGTGCCCTTAACACCATACCTATGACTACCAGAAGTGTTTTCTTATGTATTATCCATTCTATACCTCCGTACTTGATACAGATAAACTGTCAACTGTAGAAGTCAGTGCTTCTTGCAATTGTCCATTAGAAATACTACCAAACGAATCTCATGGTCATATGCTCATATGTGCATTTTTTGCTCAATTTGATACTTGCTCTATATCTATTTCATGTAATTATAGTACATACTTATTTTTAGAGGGACAGCATGTATTTTCATCTGTACAAAGTTTAAATCAAATGTTTCCATTTGTATTTGTTTCTTGATAATTCCTTCGGAATGCAATTTTTTTCCACGCAAAGGCCAGAAACTAAATAGCCTAATAAGAATATAATTCACGTGCGACTGTCTCTGCGGCTAAGGCCAGTAGGAGGGGACTATTGAAATTTACATGGGAGGTTTCATGTAAATAAAATCATAACATTTTAAAATTTATTTTTAGAGTTTTATTTCACAATTTTATTGAAATATAGGGGATCAATGTCTTGTTTGTTGGGTATGCCAGAGACATGGAATAATTTGCATAATGGGGGTACTGATGAGGCCCTGGCAAACCCAACAAAAAAAAAAGCTGTGATTTCCACCTTCTTGTAGCTTTGATGTATCGTGGTATCTGCACCTGATCCGGGAACAAAGGGACGGTTAGATATCTTCACAAATAGTTTTCTTTCCTTTCCACCCATTTCTCCGTATTTTTTACTTTTGATTTTTTAATGTTTCATTACACTTAGCTTGTTAAAGGATTTACGAATTTATATACTGGTTTGTTGATACATTAGTTGTTAATATTTCCTTTCATTTTACAAATAAAGTTTGTCTTTCCTTTTCATGTTGTATTGTTTTAGATTTGAAAAATAAATAGAAAAACCTTCTATTTTGTCATTTTGCAAAGAATTTTTAATGTTTCATTACACTTAGCTTGTTTGAAAGTTTTTCTCATTAATGGTTTGTTATTTATTAGTTGTTAATATTTCCTTTCTTTTTACATGTAATGTTGGTCTTTCCTGTTTATGTTGTATTGTTTTGAATTTGAGAAATAAATAGAAAACCTCTCTCTTTTGTCATTTTGCAAAGATTTACAGATTTGTTCATAGATACATGCACCTTGTTTTGTAAAGCCATATTCTACTGTAAATGTGAGTCAGCCTCCAAAGCCAAGGGTTAATTTGAATGATCCCCTGGTAGAGGATTTGTCACAAGATATACACTGTATACTTGTTAAATAAAAAAAGTAGTTTCAACTTTTAAAAGATATCAATAATGTTAAAGTCTTTTTAATGGGTCAAAATCCAAGCCAAAGTTTAAAGGTCAAAAATTTACATCCAAAGGAAGGTTTGTCAGAAGGGATATATGAAATATGAAAGCCGTTGTATCAATTATAAGTGTTCAGAGGTTTAAGACAAAGTAAAAGCTCTTTTTAAAGTTGGTCAAAATTGAAGGTAAATGTTGAAAGGTCGAAAATATTTACACCCAAGGAAAGGTATGTGTAAAAAATACACATTTTGAGTATAAACGCCAACGCCAACTGTACAAAAGTTACAGAAAGGGCTTTAGTTTGATACATTTGTGAAAAAGTACGTCTAACTACAAGCTCAAGAGATCAAATATACCGGGGATATCAAAAACCATTAAAAGGTTACATTTGAAATAATAAAGCCATAGTTCAAAAAAATCAAATGTTGTGATTGAGATTAAAGATATTGAGGCAAACAGATTAACAAACAATGCCTCCAAAATTACGATTACGGGGTCATGAAATGTGTTTTTTAATTTGTATTCCATATACTAGTATACTGAAAGACAAAGAAACGCAACAAGCAGTAATCTACAAATGTTTGAATATTTATCTAATGATTTTCAAAAAAGAATACAGTAAGGCTAAACTCACTTTTCAGAACATCAGTTATTTCATAAAAATGTTAAATGTTTATCTTTTAACTTCACTAAGTAATACATGACTGTTAACCCCCCCCCCCCTTCCAGCCATTCAATTTCAACGTGCAAGACAGCCCTAAACAACAATTGCAGCTTAATCTTTACGATACAGTAGGTTTATCAATATCGAGATCTGAGCGAAGGAATTATTCTCTGCCATTTTTAAATGCCTGTTTTTCAGATGCTTATGTCGAATTTTCTCTAACAGAGCAGTGTAGTAATCCTTGGACCTCCTATCCAAGGACCTTCATTTATGCATATCATACGTAAGACCTCTTTGAGGCGTAATGTAGTGTATTTTTGCATAATCAAATCTCCATCACCTTTACTTTGAGATTTTTCAGCTAGAGCAATGGAAATGCGTACTTAAGCCATTTTCAAGAAGCCTTAGCATCGTTACAGGAAACGAAAGATTTTATTTTTTTGAAAAATTGCTGCATTACTCAAGCTGAACAGTACAAACCCTTAAAACTCCATAATATTGCCAAATGTTTTGTTAAACATGCAATTTTTGATTTCTGTTAAGCAGACTCAAACTTGACTTCTGGTTATGGTATGAAAATCGTTCAACCGTTAAATTACTTTTTTTTTTGCTAAATATTTACCAAATTATAGATATCCATAATTTTAAGAAACAAAATTCTTTACTTTACATAATTATTTGCCCCTTAAGTAGGGTGTTGCGTTTCTTTTGCGTTTCAGTATATAATTTTGATCATGCAGCTGTATAAGACGGGTTTTAGTATTATTATACATTGAAGATAATAAATTGTGTCTATAATCTTCATTTCCGTAGCCTCTATGTGTGCATTCAAAGATTGATTCCTCTGAACCATCACAGGTAACATCATCTAACCAATTACGACCTTTCCCAGCACCGAAATGGGCCTTTCTATATGCAACCGAGTTTCTATAGAGTATACATTTATAAACAAATTAATGTGATGTCAATTCTTTGTTAATTTTTTTTATATCATACTTTCACTAATATTTGAATAAATTACTTATTCACTCTGTATATCTAAGACTTCTGCACACAACTGTTGCATGTGTTTCCCACCAAGAATCATCACAAACAGTTACCCATTCCCCATTAATGAATACTTCAACGCGCCACTCATTGCTCGAAGAACCATTGACAAGTCTTATGAATCCTGTAAATGGAAGGGTATCAGTGATGTAAAAATTCATTTAAACCGCAAGATTAGTCAGGTAACAATTTTGAATATTGAAAGTAACATTTTCGCAAATCGGTTCCCTGTACATTCATTCTGATACAATTATATCATTTAAAGAATAAACACAAACATCATTTTAAAAATATATAACACTTCTAGCTAAACCATAGGCAGTTTATGACTTATTAACACAAATGAACCATCTTAATGAATTCAAATCATAATCTTTTATCAAAATAGGCTTCTATGCATATGAGGGCTGTTCGGAAATAATTGAGATACTGTGTTTATTTTTCTTTCTCATGAACATCTTTCGATGAAACGTTACATATACGTTTGTAAAACCGTAAGTAGAATTACCAAGAATTACTAAAAGCAAAATACTTTATTCTTCTTATAAATTATATATTTGCGTTTCAAAGGTAGGGTTATTTTGTCTTACCAATGATTCAACCAGAATATAAAGAACAGAAGCTACGGACAACAATCAATTTTACGGACTAAAACGTTGACCCGCTTTGCATGGAGCCAGTACAACACTGCATGATTCCAAGTCAACATGTATAAAGCACTTGTTTATTTTACACTGGAGTATCAACAGCACACATTAAAAAAGAAAATCTTTTTTTTTTTTTTTTTTTTAAAGCAATTTCATTTTTGAAGTGTTATATGTGATAACAGCGACAGAAAAATAAAGACATCCCTATCGTTTCACAGCTGACGTGACGTTAAAATGATGTAGGGATGGTGTTCCTGGTCCTTAGTCATATGTATGTTCATCATTTCAAAATTTCAAAAGAAAATCTACATACTTGTTTTGTTTGATCTTTATAAAATGTTGACGAATTTTCAAAAATCTACATATATCTTCATCCTTTTTTGAGTAAAAGTAAAAGCCTCAATAATTTCCGAACAGTCCTGTTTCAAAAATCCCACTGACCTACATGTTTCTAATAATGAGGTACAATTAGGAATTCACAGAAATTACAACACAATAGAGCATATACATTGCCGCCTAGTATCTTTAGAAATTAGAAACCTAACGTTAAGAGTGATATATATTATAAATTTCGAACATTTTGAACATTTTCCAACACTTGCCAGCGTTTTCGAATCGACATTTTAATATATATATATATATGAGTATTGTAAAACATCATGAAGAAGAAATGAAAGCGCTTATGTTTTACTCGTTCTCTGTGTTTTTATTTATTTAAAATAATTTTCATATATATATATATATATATATACACGAATTAAAATATGTTTGTATATCTATTAGATAAACCATAAACATACATGGAGCTTTGGGTTCTGGTCTGTTTCCACAATGCACTAATCTGAAGTCAAGACATGACCCCTGCTGGCCAGAGTAGAGTTTCGGGTACTTGCATTCTGACAGGGGAACAATGCCTCCCTTCATATTTGAACAATTGTAGTATCTCGCACAACTATCGCGGTCCTCAATATGCAAAGAAGGGTTTGCTTTGCAGACTTCACTTATCTGACCTACAGTATAAAAGTGAAGGAGTTAAATGAACCTGTTATATTACACAAGAATTGTGCTTTATCCTTACCAAATTCCTGAAAAAGATTTCACGATAAATTATAAGAATGTTAATATAAACATTCACTGTTGTTTTCGTTTCGAAATTCATTGAAAATCTCCAACATAAATTACATAGTTAGAATTACATTTATAATTATGTATTTTCAATACTCTTTGATGACCAAAATGAGCATTCTTTTTTGTTCAATTAAATTAAAAACAAATACCCTAAAAAATCATCGTAAAAATATAACAATTTTCGTTAAAATTTAATTTCGCTTTTTCTCTCTTCCAATATTCGTTTGCATATTTTAACTTTCCGCTTCATATCTTCTCCTTTATATGGAGAAATACAACAGTATTCATACGTAGTGTCACCTTAAACATTTATTCATTAAATAGTTTTTTTAATTAATAGCTTCTTTACGTTTTCGAAATGCGCTTTAATTGTTTACAACATCATGTTTATCTTTATATTTTGTTGTGAGATTACTGTTTATTTATTTTTCTTGTAATGTATCCAAACATAAAACATATCTGTCAGACTCTGTGGTATCTTTCAATTTAAGGTCACTGAGATGTATCGAGTCAACATATGAATGGAATTAACTATTGTTAATCGATAATACGTTATTGAAATATGAAAATGCCGTGTTGAAAGCTTCAGCAAGTGTTCTCTTCTTCTCATGCATAAGATTTTGATTTAATTCTGCTTCATGTGAATAATAAAAAAATATGCCTTCTAATAACGGCGCAATTGGCACCCATTGGAATTTCTATGGATTGTTTGAAGACATTGAAGTAAATTTTAAACAAAAATATGGCTAACTTACAGGGATGGCATGAAATGGTTGTAATATAACAATTAAGCGAAATTAAATTGTTATTTACACGCGTAATTTTTTAAAAATGAAAGTTCATTTTACTCTTGAATTCACAAAAACCACTGTACTGAAATATGGAATTTCATGAACAAAACTAACCTGGAAAATAAGGAGAGACACACTGTTTGAACTTTGGGTCAAAAACCTGCTCATGTTGACATTTTCTAATCTCTATTGTCCTATTTCGGTCACATAAGATGTACCAGTATGTCCAGATTCTGTTTGGATAAGCATGAGGTCCATCAGGAACACCCACACAACTTGGTAGCCTTTCAAGGCAGGGGATACAGTTTGAGTAATTTAGTCGACATGCATTTTGCTTGTATTCACCTAAAAAAAACAACAAAGTTTACCTCAACAAATTAAAAAGAAATGAAAACCCTGACACATACGAAATGAATATTTGGTAATTTACATCGACGTAAAATTTGGCATGGATGGGATACACATGTACGTACATACATTTTGAAATTGTCCGTGAGATCAAGCAGACTAACTAAGCAAATCAATGTACTTCTCTGATGCAGTATTCAAGGATGTTAAATAAACCAAAAAAAATTACAGAAATCAATCGAAATATTTTAACAGACAGTTACTTTTTAACACCAAATTTTTGCAAAACCGTTTTCAAAAACAAGAACCTGTGAGCCAATGCTCACTAGAAATACCCCCGCTCTGATGTAAATAAGCACTATCATGTTAATATACACAGGTTAAATTAAAGGCAGATGCACAGAAAACATGAAGTTGACATCAGATTCATATCAAAATTAATCCCACCATATGGCATGCCTCAAAAAAGAGTGTACATGTAATACAATTTCAAGCATCTGCTATAAATAGCCATGCAATGAGAAAACTGCGACGAAGATACTTATATATAAAACGGACAGACGCACAGACAAACATAAAGTTGACATAAGATTTTAACAAAAATGTGTCCCAACATATGGCATGCTTCAACAAAGATTGTAATAAAATTTCAAGCATCTACAATGAGTAGATGCTGAGAAAACTGTGACGAAAATTTATTATGATTGAAATGGACAGACGCACAGACTAACAGGAAGTTGACATCGGATTTGAGCAAAACCGTATCCCACTATATGGCATGCCTTAGAGAAGATTGTGTTAAAATTTCAGGCATCTGCGATGAGTAGTTGCTGGGAAAACTGTGACGAAAATTTGTTACAGTCGGACATACGTACACACAGACAGACAGACACACAGGGTAAAACAGTATACCCCACTCTCCTTCGGAGCGGGGGTATAATAAAGTAAAACATTATTCATGGTCTTTTTCAAAATAAATTCTGGTTATTAGGTCACCTGAGTCATTCAGCTGACTTATTGCTATCTGTTTTTGTCCGCCGTCGTTCGTCGTCATTCGGTCGTAAACTTTTGAACATTTTCA
>PRKT01000185.1:925910-963313 GCA_003671525.1 Saccostrea glomerata
AGCTGTAATTCAACATACTCTGCTAGCTTTTCTGTGGGATGTTGACGGCCATTTACTATAGTTCTCAGCGGGTGATTTTTCTTGTGTACTTTTGGATTGGCCTGTAGTTTACCGGAAGAAATTTCTGTCGGTAAAAGGTAGTGTCGTAGCTCTGTCGAAATCGATCCTCTTTTATGCATGTTATTCACTAACTTTTTTATTTTATTGGTTATTTGTTGAGATCTGTCTTCTTTGACTTCACTGTAGGATGAGCTATTCAGCATTTCGTTTTCCACTTGATCAACGTATTTATTTGTATCCATAACAACGACTCCTGATCCTTTGTCTGCTGGTCTAATGATAATGTATATATATATATGTGTGTGTACTTTTTGTAATGGTGCCGTTTGCTGTTTTTTTATGACCTACATCAGTCGGGGTGGCATTGTCGCTACGAAGCAAGGCATAAAGACATTGCATTCATTTGATATATTTTACTTTTGAACTGGACATTCCACCAACCTCGTTTAAAGTAAGCATTTCATAAATTCTACATAGTATGCTTCTTCGATAAATTCACTATCACTGGATCGTATTTATTTTAATCTAACCTGTTTCAAACAAATTGCTAGGAAACTGATTTTCATACTGAAAATGACTAACGGAATGTTACGTTTACCTGATCATTGTCATAACAATGAGTTCACAATGGGTGTGTCCGGTCAAAAGGGAATGCTTATTCCTTCTAAGAAGCCGATCCAACGTATAGATTTTTAAGAGGTGTTTGTTCATGCTTTTTTCACAAATTTAGAATTTTTAAATTTGATCACTGTTCGTTATCTTCACCCTTTCTATTAGACATTCATTTGAATGGTTTATATTTACTTGTCTTAACTTTTTTTTTCGAATAGAATTTCAATTTTGAGAAACTTTAAGTTTTACTTAGTGACTTACCCAATTCACTAAGAAGGGAAGTACATGTATATTGTTACGCCGGTATATTGATGAAAGAAGATAGGTGAATAAGGCGGGCAGAATGCCTATAGTGCGACAGATAAGAAGTGAAAATTTTAATCTCAATTGAATCCAAATTTTACTTGATATTTCATCTAATATTAAAGTATAATTCATGTAAAATCTCTACAATTTACAAAAATCTCACAAAGACTGAAAATATTTGATATAAATATATGATCCTAAAATCTTCTTTATGACATTATCTCAAGGCGTCATACATTTATAATACCAATGTCATAATTCGACAGTAGGAGTAACCTATGATATAGATGACGATACGTCGTCTTGTCGTTACTGCCTTTATTTCAATAAAATCTTCCTTATTGCAAACAAAGGCTTAAAGATGAAAATAATATCGCCACCTTTGTGGCAGTTCGTTATGTTTGTGGCTTTAAAACAGGTTTTAGAATTATTTCACTTGGATCAAAACATTTAGGGATCTATAATGTTGCACGTTGATACATGTATTTAGGGTGTTTCCCCAAAATTAGAATTTGTGCTGTTGTTTTATAGAAAATTTCAAGTCTGAAAGATTTGAAGAAGATGGAGTTACAGGTCAAATCGACATACATACAATATAAAAATGACATAATCTATGTAAACATTGCTAGTAAACTATTAAATATATCAATCAAGTACAATATTTTCGCTTGAAGAGAAATTATTTTAAAAAATTATTTTATCATATTGAACCAAATACGCCCTTTTGATGATATTGATTCTAAAGTGTATATTTCACAAATTCCTTTGCTTATCTCTTATAATTTGAACATGAACGTTTCGTGTAACTTAGCACAATATGATAAATTAACTAATAAACTAAGTTCTTTTCATTTTTACTTTACATCTTTCTTTTTACTTAAGTTCGTAGAAAGGGATACTTCAGTTGATAAGAAATAAAAATACTGTAAACCAACTTTTATTCGAGTGCGAGAAATTTTCGCGAAGTTCGCGAGAGCCTCGTCATCGCGAATATTTCTCGCCGCGAACCGGTCCTTATAGTATATTTTTCTATTAAAAACAGATTCAGAAAGGCTTGATCGCGAAAATTAATCGTCGCGAACTAGTTTATCCCTGGTAAATCGCGAAATAAAGTCGTCGCAAATAAAAGTTGGTTTACAGTAACCTGCAATATCCGTCGATATTCTTTATGATTTCCCGAAAACTGTAAGGATACAAAAACTAATATGGGGAATTTACAGTTATAGAAAAATGTTGTTGTGCCCCTTGAAGTTAAAAATTGTTACAAAATTAACATTTTTTTAAAATCTGAAAATCAATTTATCTGGAACCTCCTAGACTGCAAGATATGATTTTGTGATATACACTTCCCTAAACTTTTTTGGTAGTCACACGTTGTATATTGTGAATTCGCTATATATACTTTAAGAATTCCTTTACAAAAAGTGATTTACAGATATATCGAAGTATTTCTTTAGGTTTCCAGAACTGTGTTATACTGAGTAACCGACATTTACAGTGAATAGGAAAATGACAGTGGAAAAGCTAAAGTCAACTCATTTGTCATTCAACATACATGTAGTTGTTTGATTGCCTTTGTTGTCTATATAATCAATTAACATCCAAATGACAAATGAAAGTTTTTTTATTGATTGATGTAAGATCATAAAATATCAGAATCAAAAATGTCTTCGTTCATCAGAAATTTTTTAATGAATTCAGCTTCATCAGAAAAAAAACAGTTGTCATATAAAGTTTGATATGAAAAAAATGCTTCATGATTCCAAAATTCAACTCCTTTCAAATTTCATTTCAATATAACGCAATTCAGAACAAAATTCATGTACACTATAATTTACTTTGATATACATGCTGTCTGCATTTAAGAGGTACCGACCCTCTGATAAGACAGATAACTTTCAAAGTACAAAATATGAATACTACTCACAGTTTTCTTAATCAGAGTTTCCTAAGTCAGACCTCTGAATAGTCAATTCGATAAAATCTAACATATGATGGAAACCTTACTTTCTAATTGTTTATTATATTTAAAAATGAATCATTTAAATCCAACTTCAAAAGCCTTATAAATTGAAGTTGTATCTTTTTTAAGGACCAATTTAAAAATGGTTTAATGTTTCAATTACTGAATACAGAATTTTTATTAGCATGACATTTTTTTCACATGAAGAAATATTTAGAAGAAAGATAATTCCTCCTCCTTTTTTTCTTACAACCACATAGTCTCGTTTACCCCAGACTCTCGCTCTCGAGACTTTGCCCGAGCGAGAGTCTGGTCTGATTCCTGTTTAATTTTTGTAACCAGTAGAGGTCGCTAAACCGGCTAACAAGATGGCGACTCCCATGAAAATACATGTGAGAATTTACTTTTTAAACAAAAATATGTGCGTTTTTTGTTCCTTGTAAAGCAGACAGAGGTATTTTATTATAAAACCAGATAAAAGTAAAGTCGCAGCCTCTGACTTTTTAAAGAATACAGATCTTAGCATCGAAGAGAATGTATTAGCCAATGAAAATCCATACCGATTTCTCGGTAAGCCTCGATTTGAAATTACTAAAATTAAATAGGAATCAGACCAGACTCTCGCTCGGGTAAAGTCTCGAGAGCGAGAGTCTGTGGAAAACGAGACTAACAACCACATACAAACATTGTGGTTTTTCTGACATAGGAACCATTTTTTCATAGGCACCTCATATTTTGAATTTAATGTTTTGATGATAAATCGTTACTCTTTCTGTTTTCTGTGTTGAAGTTTCTTTATATCATGATCTGACATATAAATCATTTCTGAAAAAATAAGCATAGCTTCATACTTCAAAGTATTTTCCATGTGGCTCTAATGTAATTGTTGTTCATGAAAATCAATATTACATATTACAAATTTTAAATTTTTTAAGTGAAATTTATAGCAGAGGATCTGGACCCCTTAAGGAACAGTAATACAACATCAAAAACAGAATATGCATTTTGTTATAAACAAAGCTCTCTAAATTCCTGTCTACTCAGCTTCAGAATAAAGGATCTGAAACTTGTACAATTATGAGAAAATCTCTCTCTCTCTCCCTCTCTCTCTCTCTCTCTCTCTCTCAAAAATCACCATTAGAAAATTGCATAGTTTCAAACTATCAACCATTGATCTTTATGTTTTCCCTCCATTTCGTCCAATCTTCGTAAGTTGTTTTGAAATTTTGAAAAAAGAAATAAATTAACACCAGAGACATTTTTTCTTTTCCCCAACAGCTCAACAATCCCTCCACATTTTCTCAAAATAAAGAAAGGAAAGCATGTGCATGTGCATTGTTTGAGATAGCTGTCAAAGTAATGTTTCAAGCTCTGATATATTTGATTTTGTAAATATGAATTTGGAATAAAATATTTGTTTTAAATATGGAAACTACTTTTTAAACTGTATATTTTCATATGTTATCTTACAGCCACTCTTCAAGTGAAACTCTAAAGATTCACCTGTTTTAAGTTCCTTTCCACAGCGTAAACAAATCAGTCCGCTTTTTCTGCTGTGTGAAATCATGTGTTTTTTTAAGAAGCTATGGTACGGGAACATCTTGTTACAGATTGTACACTTAAAATTAGATTTTAGACCATGGACAGCAGTCATGTGATACTTCAGGGCGTAAAAAGAACTAAATTCACGCCCACAATCCCAACAAAAATCAACCTTTCCATGATATTTCACTTCTTTAAGGTGTCTTGAGAAAGCAGCCTCGTTTAGAAACTGTTCCTTACAAATTAGGCACGATCTTTTCTTTTTTGGTAGATCCTTTCCTCCTCTTTCTGGAATTAAAAAAAGAAAATTAATATTTTAAAAAAAAATTTTTTTCATCAAATCAGTTTAATATAATTGTAAGTCTTCGGCAACGTGAATAGATAATCATGAATCACCATTTCCTGTATATGTCATATTCATCACCAAAACAAGACAACGTAAATGGAACAAAAAGTTTACTTTTAAGTAAAATATCATCCTTTTATTCGTTATAATTTCAATGTCTAGGGAGGCTATATTCTAATAACTGTATGAGTGAAATACTGTAAAAGTATTACATTTGGCTGTGTATTCTTTTTAGCGCCTTTCGCGGAAAGCAGCCTCCGCTAAATCAAGTACATCGCTAAATGCTTTGTGTATAAAGGTTTATGTAACGCACATTCAAAAAGTGCTAAATTAAATCTATGCCAACTTGTTGATAATTCAATTTTCCGCCAAATATCGTACACGCCAAATATAATACATTTACAGTATATTGCGAGGGATTTAAGTCCACCAAGTTCGCAATTAAAGATATTCTCATTAAATTACCCATCATATACAATATACATCGTATATTGTCGACATATCAATGTAACATTCATTTTTCTATTAACTTTTAAATCCTGTTTTGCTATTTCAAGACAACCAAAAAAAGTAAATAAAATGTATTTTTTAAATCTTTAATTCTTTATCCAAGGAACATACTGCGGTTTTGACCAGTACGCAGTAGATACTAAGTTTAAGTATGTTATGTTCACAGCTAAGAAAAGACTCAATCAGAAGATAACTGAAAGAGCAAGGAATTCTACACCACTATTTGGGTGTTCTATTCGAACACGAGACACACAATTACGGGTAACACTAATTAACAATATTGAGTATTTTTTACCATAGACTGAGTTACAGGATATTCAATATTGAGTATTTTTGACCATAGACTGAGTTACAGGATATTACACCATTTCACAAAAGAACTTACGACTAAGACCGTAAAATTTGGTGATTGTAAAATTTTGCAAAAATAATGGTTGAGTTTAAAATTCCTATCATGAAAATATTTTCAATAAATAGAATACGAAAGATAATTAGATAATTATACTGTAACCCTTCAAACACCCACAACAAAGATAAAGAAAGACAATATCAACTACTCAAAGTAACAGTTCAGTAGCTATTGCAATGGCTTTGGACATCACGGGCAATAAAAGACTATATAGAAAAAAACACACTTTCACTTCAAGCTCAGCAACAGCAGACAACAAAACATAAATTGGTGAGCACCAACATTGTAGGATGTACGGTGTTGCCAAAGAGAGTATTTCTTTCAACATTATAAAAATAAACATTAACAAAACTAGAGGTGGGACCAGGTGCCATGGAGGAGTAAGAATCCCCTGTCCACAGGTCACACCCTCCGTGTGTTCCTTGACATAATCGGGAAATGACGGAAAATCTGTTGACAATTCAGTTTATATATAATGGCCTAACAAGTAGTATTAAAAACGTCAGTGAGCATTTGATTTAAAAAGTTGAAAGATTGTATTTCCTGACAAGATCATTGTTTCGACCATAGAACTTAAACGAGACTGCTGATGTTCTTCTTTCATCAGATGTTTCTAAATAATTTTTCCTCGTTTTACAAATAGTTAATGCGTAGAACATGCTCTTCTAAATTCTTTCTTTTCGAATCAATTGACAGATTAATGAATCTATATCAACCAACCTATTTGTTATAAGGACCCCATTCGAAATGAGTTTTTAAAAATGCTTTTATGGGATTTCCGTATGTTACACTTAACATCTGTTTGTTATTTATTCTAGTCAATCTGTAATTTTTATATTATGAGTAATTATGACATTCTACGAAGTTTTCATCCAAATAAAATGAAATAAGAATTCAATTAATGTTACAGGAAGAAAGCAGGTTTGAGTTACTAGGATTTTTTGTTTCATTTTTAAGGTTTGGTAAGATATCTTTCGTCACGTCTTACCCGATCCTGATTCAATATCTGGATTCTCCGGTGTCCATGTTTTATTCCTTGTTCACAGATTTGTTTGTTTGTAGACTTTTAAACATAAAATGTATAGAAATAACATTCAGTACTCAAGTCAAAAAGTCCATAAAACAATAAAATAGGAGCAGAGCAAACATGGACATCCAAAATATCAGAGGTGGAACCAGGTGCCATGGAGGAGTGAGCATCCCCTGTAGACCGGTCACACACGCCGTGTGCTTGTTGTCATGATCGGGAAATAACGGAAAACTAGACGGCTGATATTAATATTCTTATTTCCTCAACTTTTTTGTCAATAATTTTTCTCGTTTTAGATGTACATACGTAGAGCTTGCGTATTGAATCAACGTAGAGATATAAACTCTGTATACAATTGATGAAGATATATTGCTGCATAAATGAGGGAAGTTGACGATTGAAAAGTTAGACATCACGTTTATCATAGAGCTTGGTTGTTAATTACAATTAACATCTTTTTTCAAGTAAATATCCAAAATATGAAACAGATGTATAAGACTCTGTGGTCTCTTTTATCTCAAGCTGATCAGGATGTATAGACATAAGAATGGATATATATATTTTTTATTGACAATACGTCGTCGATATATCTAAATGTAGAGTTGAAGGCCACAACAAGTGATTTCTTCTTTTATGTAAAAGTAAAAGTATAAGAATTTGGATAAATTCTGCTTCATATGGATACAAAAATAGATCTGATAATAACGGGCGCAACTGGCATCCATGAGAATTCCACTTTATTGTCGGAAGACCTGGTCTCCGAAAACCATAGAGATACATGTATTGTCAAACAGAGACTAAAATATCTTTTTGATGTCAAATTTAGAGTACTTGTGTGTACAATCAGAATGTTTTTTAAAAATAGTTTTGCAAATGACTAATGAATGGGTAAGTAAATTTTTACAAGTTCCATTTTTATTGAAAAAAAACTTTCAATGATATCAAAAGCCTGGTCTTTAATTTATCGTGGTAATTGGTTGTGTATAAAGTTGAAAAGTCGTTTTTAAGCTGTTGATTTTGGTTAAATTTTGAAATTTTAAATTTACAAAAGTTTGCTTGAAATTTTTAAGTATCCACATCTGATTTACACCACTTCTCAAATATTTTGTTGCACAGTACTTTTGAAGTTTCTCCTTCACTTCTGTTAATATCTTAGTGAGGAGTAAAGAAAGAGAATTGGTAGACAATTTACGGGAACCCGCTCTGTATCTTTGATTGTAAGGATTTTTATGAAGTTTCGGAATCCAGTATAAATATTGCAATTCAAATTCATGTTGGTTGTTTGGGATATTCAGAATATTTAAAACTGACAAGTGGGTTTAAAGAATTTCTTCCTTAGATAGAGAACTATGAGTAAAAGTTGGATTACCATTTGTAGAGTTAAATCCAAGTCCTAAAATACAATTTATATGAGCCTTACAAACGAACACAATGTTGTTACCTGCTTTGCCAGAAGAGACCAGTACGTACTGATCATGTAATATATCTAATTTTCCACTTCTGAATTATTGAGTACGGAACAATAGATGGCTTTTATATCGCCCCTCAATCTTTAAATACGTGATTGTAACAAGGATCTGATACATTTAATCCATTCTGACAAAGTGTCAACGTCTTCCTTTTCATATCTGGCCAATCGCCTGGCGTAATCTTCTACAGAATCCATAATGCTTATGAAATTTCGACTCCAATTGAAGAATCGGGGTTCCCTATATTAAGGACCTTTCAAAATTATTGATCAAAGGTCCTAAGATCGATCACTATTCGTAAAATTAACTTTTTTCTGTTTGCTAAAGCACATTCCGTATTTTAAGTACAAATAAAATCAAAAGTCTTTTAATGAAAAATAAATTAATTCAATAATTGAAAACATTCATTGTAAAAAGACTATAACTAAAACGTATAGAATATGTATATACATTTCCTGTTTCAAAACCCTTCCACGTGTAAACTGTTTTATGTCGTCTCGATCTTGACCTTTAGGTGACCCCATATTCCTTTTCAATTTTTTCTACATTGGTATTAACTTTTGATTGAAGAAATGACTTTCATATTTCAAATGCATATTCCCAATAATAGTGTAGGAAAGCCAATGACCGTAATAAATATATCGGCCGAGGTCATCGGTAAGAATTTTTCAGTCAAAATTTCAAACATTTGCTAGCTTATATGTGCAAATTCTTGCAAAATTTAAATGCATATGCTGAGCTTTAATTCCAAGATGCTATTGAAGAATGGGGAAAAAGCAATCCTTTTACTGGAGAATAGACTTTTGAAACGGAAAGTGGAGATGTTTTTAAAATCCTTAGATGGTACGCACAGGCACTCGTTCTTCAAGAAAACTTGTTGCAACCACATCAGATTTATGTAAATAATAGAGCAGTCTGTTGCCCCAAAGGAATTAAGGACATGGGCATTTCACCAGATGCTTTGTGGAAAGTCGCAAAAGAATAAAAAACACGGGGTTTCACTGAACAATTCCACTGAATATTGAGAAATACTCTAGCGTTTTGAATTACAGACAGTTTTACATGAAAACTTCAAAAAAGAAGAGAGTTTATCCTGTTCACCAGATGCATTTAGCAACACCATCTCCTCCAGCAGGAAGCAATACTCCAGCCTTTTGAATTACAGACAGTTTCACATGAAAACTTCAAAAAAGAAGAGAGTTTATCCTGTTCACCAGATGCATTTAGCAACATCATCTCCTCCAGCAGAAAGCACTGAGACTTCCGACAAAAAAATTACATTATGCTCAGGTAAAATACCGTAAAAATAATAATAGTAAACTGGCTATTATTTCAAACTATAATGTAAATGAGACGTCTGATATCGGTGGTTTAAAGGCTTTGCCAATTTAAAGCTCGCCATTTTACAAATCTGATATTATTATGATTTACCTGAAAGGAGATCAACAAGATGTGTTTGTGAAACACTTTGCGCCCGGCGTCAACAAATCTGAAGTTTCAATCTCTTTCAAAATCTATTTTTAGCATAAAAGTCACAGTCAAGATTAAAAGGTCATTGACCTTGGTAACATTTGAAAGAACTCAGTTATGAAGTCCGTATCTCCTATGGTTCAAAAGTTATGACGAAAGATGAAATAAGCTATTTTTAGCAGAAAAGTCACAGTCAAGGTCATTGACCTTGGTATCATTGGAAAGAACTTAATTAGTAGAGTGTGCATACAAAATATGAAGTCTCTATCTTTCATGGTTCAAAAGTTACGGAAAAGGTTAAAGTTTGCAGAAAAAAGCCATTTTTAGCATATAGGTCGCAGTCAAGGTTACAAGGTCAATGACCTTCATTAGTCTTCATTAGTGGAGTATGTATACAAAATATGAAGTCTCTGGTATCTTTCATGGCTCAAAAGTTATGGCAAAGGTTAAAGTTTTCAGACAAACAAACAAACAAACAAACAAACAGACAAACAAACAGACAGGACATCGTGAAATGGTAAACTTTCAGCAAAGAATAGATAAATTTTGGCAATCAACCTGTTACATAAAGCAAAGATTATTAGGCTTCGTCACACATGAATGAACATGACCATTACTGAGAATGTTTCTTATTAAAATGTCTCTTGTAGTTGCTTTCATATTTAAAATCTTTACCACATATCATACATCTATATGACTTACATTCATGAATTGATTTAACATGTCTTCTTAAACTCCTTTCATATCTAAATAATTTAATTTTGCTTGTATTCTTGCCTCTCATTGGTTGATTTCCAAAAAGGAACGCATAACCTTTTGTGTAATCTGGTTTGGTATGGGGACACACCCCCTTGACAACCAGCATAATCATCTGTATTCATCAATCCCCTTATTTCCAGTCCTTGGGATTCATAGAAAATTCCAGATTTAATGGATGTACCTTTAACTTCAAACAGTTGCTCGATCTTACCTCATGTAAACAAGCATCATGGCTGCTAGATCTATGTATCAGTTTTTACCTCCCCTCGCTTCCCATCACTTCCGTTACTACGGTTGTATTATTGCGCGGTAAATTTGAACTCATAAAAACAACACAATTTTACATCCCCAGTTGAATAATTATTTTTAAATTAAATTATAAGGAATGACTCTAATTCTTGGCCAAATTATCGAGTATAATATGGTTTGGGTCAGTTTACGCTTTTTTATAATCCGCTTTGCGGATTATAAAGCTTAAACTGACCCAAACCATATTATACTCGATAATTTGGCCAAGAATTAGAGTCATTCCTTAAATAATTTGAAACAATCTATGCATTAAAATTCCTGTTTTAGATGGACAGCTTTCAGATGGACCACTAGGTCTTTCTTGTGTGTAAACTCTTTTGGGCACTTATGACATTCAAACTGTTTGATCTAGAAAAAAAATACCAACATATAAATTCAATGAAGTCAGTGTAATATGGCTGTCAATTATTTATATTCAGCTGAACCATGAATGACAGTGCTAAAAAAATAATGAAGTTATGGAACAAATATACCTTTTCATGTTAAAAGAAATAGATAAGACCTATATATATATATTATTGCAGTTGTCTAATGACTCACTGAAATTGTACCAGACCCAAACTTTTTTCAGCTATTCTGTGTTATTTGAAGTTTCCAGGATATTGAAATTCTTTCCTTATCTATTTTTGATTTTTGTTTTTTAACCCATTCAGTGAGATTTCGTAAGTGTAGCTTATTTATGTTTGGTTCCTTTTTTAGTTATTTATTATCTAAGAAAAAGTCAGAAAACTATTTTTTCGAAAAAAAAAAACAATAAAAAAGAACAAAATCAAAAAATAATAATAAAACAAACATAATAAGAGGCTCATGGGCCACATCACTCACCTGGGAAGCTTTGGCTATGTTGTTCTTTACCAGATTTCCCACTTGTAAAATCTACACTATCCTAGGATGCTTCCACATATGTTTCAGCTTTTCTGGCCCATTGGTTCTTGAGAAGATTTTCAAAAGTTTTTCTATATATAATCTATGTAAAAAATCTTATTCCTTATTGTGGCCCCACCCTACCCCCCGGGGTTAAATTTAAATAATTTAACTTCTATACTACCCAGGATGCTTCCATATAAGTTTAAGCTTTTCTGGCACAGTGGTTCTTGAGAGGAAGTTTTTAAAAATTTTCTTATATATTTCGATGTAAAACTTTGATTCGCTATTGTGGCCCCGCCCTCCCTCTGGGGTCTTGATTTGAACAATTGAAAATCTACACTACCCCAGGATGCTTCCAAATAAGTTTCAGCCCAGTTGTTTACAGATGGACAGACAGGCGGACGGACGACGGACAACATGTGATCAGAAAAGTTCAATTGAGCCTTCGGCTCATGTGAGCTTAAAATATATCAACCAAACTACCTGCTATAAAAATTATAGGTTGAAAACTGCAAATAAAGCTTATTTTTAGCTTGTTCTTACTCACCCCATAAGTTTCAGGGTGTGATTTTTGTGCATTGCTTTTTTGAAAAATCCTGTATTGCACTGATTACACTTGTAAGGATAGTCTCCAATGTTATGTGCCATTGTCTTGTGCATAACTAGCATTTGGCTTGATTTATACAGTTTACCACATAGGTCATAACAATATCCGCCTAAAAGTATATAAAAAAATATGCAATGTAATTCCATGCAAGATATCTATAAAATATCAATAATAGTTTACGCAAGTGAGTTAAGGCTACATATGGAGCTCGAGGTTTCTATGCAAAATATCTAATTAAATTCCATTATTGCTCTACCTAACGCATAGAAAATGTTAAGACTTGTTTTATAATACATTCTTGGTACCCACGACATGCGATAGCCAGTACACATTATGACGTCATAAACCTCTACTACACAAGTTTATAAGAAACATCAACAAAATCGCTTCGGCGCAATGGCATACCTTACTTCGTATTACAGAAACAAGGTAGAAAAAGACGCGGGGTATTCCAAGGATTTAAGATATTGCTGCACAAATGTCGGCACTGCAATTATTTAGTTACTATTTGCAGTTTTAAGTCTAAACAGGGTAAAAATTCACAGTCTAGTGTAAGTTTCCCAAATATTTTTATCGATTAAGAAAGTTCATAGGATTTGTGCAGCAATTTTATTGATTTTAACAATATTCTCCTTATTATTATACATTAATTATTTTGAATTAGATAGGTTATGCCCTTGCGCCGACGTGATTTTGTTGATGTGATTTATTACTTGAATGGGAGAGAAAAATGACGTCATGATATGACGTCATAATGTGCACTTGCATTAATAAACTGTGGGTACTTAGTACATGTGTATGTATTAGAAAATCAATTTGATCTTTCTCTGTATAAAAAATATATGAATAATGAATTTTTATTAGCTCATTTGCATAGAAATATTCATATTTAGCCTTAACTCACTTGCGTAATTTGAAAAATAATCCTCAACAATGTTTGGTAACTCCATAAATTTTGCATTTATATTGAAGATATGAATTTATTTCGTAGTATCTCAAACACTAATTTCTCAAATACCATGGATACATTACAGGGGTTTTGAATTCCCAATGGAATATTTCTTAAATATTTCACACAGGATATCTTGAGCTCCTGAATTTATATCTCGTAGTTGTTTTTACGGTCCTATCATGTTTGAGATAATGGGGCTTGACATATATAGGAGTTACAGATGATTTTTGCTCAGTGTTTTTTTTTAAAAAACACTTTTTATAAAAAAGGGCAATTTTGTTCTGATTTTATAAATGTCTTAAGTACCATTAAATACTTCTTTTTATTTCATTTCTGAAATAGTCAAAAAACATAAAAATATTTGATGTTTTTGTAGAAAAATATGAAATTCTTTTAATCTTAATTTTACATGTTCATGTACTACCCAGCAGATATTCAAAATTAAAATGAACATTATACCTCCTTTCCTAGGCGCAGTTGTTGCCACTGGTAGGACCGGATCAAGCTGCAATTCCGACCCATCATTACCTGGTATCTCTGTAAATTATAGCAAAGTTCTCTATAAGAATCACTACCTAGTGCGTATTTAAATATTTCTTTAAATTCTTCAATATAAAAAAAACTTAGTTAATTTTTACTTTAAGTGTAGTGGCAAACCAAAAATTGTAATTTAAGATAGAATATTAACATTATACATGTTAACAAAATAGTAAAACATCCCAATTATTTTCAGTCAGACTTTCGAAACCTAATATTAAAAAAAATCAATAATAACACTGATATTTTAAAATCAAAATACCTCTGCTATAAATTAAAGCCACTGAATGCATGATGTAAGACAATGAGGAGTTCAAGTCTTATAATACAAGGATTGTCCGGTAAAATCGTGGACAAGGCGTTTTTCTCAAAAAGTAATGGACGCACTAAGTTGAAATTTTCAGAAAATGTTTATTTGTCATATTTAAGTGCATCATAATTTTTTGGTAATCTATAAACAAAAAATAAAGATTTCATCATGCTTGAATGTGCACATGGTACGGTCTTACGGCGCACTGCCAAAAAAAGGTTATCAAGGTTATATTAGAGAATACAGTATACAAGCCTTAATTCGAAATACAAGTTTTAAGGGAGCTGACTGGGGTTTTATTGTGTGAAAACTACAATAACAAAAATCTTCATTTTTACACCATATATAACTTACATTGACATCAGTGTACATGCCAAGTTTGGGGAAAATCTACCGTACAGGTATTTTTGAGGGACCGTCTCAAAATACAGGTACATTTACTATAGGATTATATAGGAAAATGCCAATTTTTAGCACTTTAAAGCAAATTATACTAAAACTACATTCTAATGCAATTGATTTGTAAAACACGTTTTGATTGGCTAATGCACCGCTTACGCGTCGCCGGTAAAACTCAGTTTGCGACCGTTAAATGAGCATTTACGGTCGCAAATATCAAATTAGAATATAGTTATTCCCTAAATTAATAGACTTTTTGTTCAAACTATGATATTTGATGAATAATACTATATTATACAATATATGTAAGAAACACAAAAATCTACCGTCTTGTTACCAGAGAGGGCTTCTCAAAATGCCAATAATTAACGAATTGCCCTTTTTTTTAACGAGTACTACAAAAAATGACGCGCACAAAGGATTTTACGGAAGCCTATTTAGGACCTATCAAAAATATATTTGAATTCGATTTAACGAGTTGTCGAATTTGTAAGAACGAATTTAATTCGTTATAACAATTTTTTGAATTCTTTATAAGATATAACAAATATGTTGGAATTCGTTATAACAAATTCAAAAATTTGTTATAACAGATTAAATTTGTTAAAACGAATTCTTAAACTTTTAAATACGAATTAAATTCGTTTAAACATATTCTAAAACTTTCATAACGAATTATAGTCATTTGACTATTCGACTATTGGGGCCTATAGGAAAGTATTTGTAATTTTGTTATAACGAATTCAACAAATTTGAAATAACAAATTTAATTTGTTATATAACAATTCAAAAATTGTAATTACGATTTTAATTTGTTCTAACAAAATTTAGATTCCGTTTGAACGAAATTAATTCGTTATTACATTTTTTAAATTCGTTATAACGAATTTTAAGATATCTGTTATATCATTTGTTATAATGAATTCCAAGAAATTGTTATAATGAATTAAATTCGTTTAAACAAATTCGACAATTCGTTATATCGAATTCAAAAATATTTGTTGATAGTTCCTAAATGGGCTTCCGTAGTGTTCAGCTAAAATGGAGGATCAACAACTTATTCCAGAAAACAAGAGCCAGGATATGGTATGTGATTTTTTCATTTTATTCCCATCCATTGTTCGAAGTAAGGAGTCATACCTTGTTAGAATCCCACTGTCGACATAGAGACCACTCCTGCAGATGAGACCGTATAAACCGAGGCCCCATGTCGTAGTAGGTGTTGGTACGAAAAATATAGCTCCCTTGTCAATAGCCCCGAGTGCCGAGTATAGGAAAAAAATTGCAGCACTCCACCTGCAAGTGGTGAGGTCTCCTTACTAGTGGAAAATTCTCGAGAGGGACGTTAAACAACATACCATCAATCAATCCACCTAATCATTTGACTTTTTTTTCAATTAAAAAAATTGAAAAACTTCAAATGGAATACAAAAGAAGAACATTTCTTGAAAAATATCACTTTACATAATTGATCTTAAGAAATCCCGATTATTCTTCGAATGAATAAGTAATGAAATAGCCATGACCATGAACGAAAGTAATATCATACAAGCGTGTCAATAATACAAAAAATTATTTTAGTAAAATTTAATCTATTTTACATGCCCTTCCGAAACCTTTTTTTTTTGGATTACGAACTTAAATTTTCTTAACTTGCATTTTATTTTTAAAATATTGGGCGGAATTCGGATGTAATTCTAAGGGAGAACAATCTAATGACCATGCTCTATGATATTTCTTAAATATGCGGTACAAAATTATTAAATTGTGTAGAATTTATGTGACAACGAAGAATTAAGCAGTTACATGTATAAGAGAGTTTGGTCCGAAAACGTGCAAGATTAATTCAAGTCCATTTTCTTTTTAATATAATAAACTTTGTTCCAAAGTCTTTAAAGTTATAATTAACTTTAATTGAATATTCTGAATTATTTTTCAAACTTATTGCTCTCTTTGTATATTAAATGTTAATATCCCACCAACTCATCTATTAATGATTTTAAAATAAACTATTTCTGGAATGTAGCATCGCACCTATATTTAATTTTGATGATTTCGGGAATAAGAGTATGGAAAATACATGATTAACTATTTTCTTATGCTAGACGATCAATTTTCTTTAACTATCGTTTAAAAAATATTGAAAATCGATTCAAACTCTTGAAATACTGTATTTTTGGCAGAAAAGCTCATTTTGGCGTCTTTCAAGACCGCGAAAGAATTTACATTACGAAATATGTGCCTTTACGGTACTTTTTAATCCAGTCTCTTAATGACTTAAAGGTCATATTGATTTTTTGACTAAATACATTGCCGTAATAATTTTGAACGTTTAAGTCCTCTCCGGTGAAATTGGGGAGGGCGTGTATATGTTTTTTTGCATTTGTCCGTCTGTCTGTCTGTCCCACTTTGCCCTGCAAACTTTTTTCTAAACGCTTGCAAATATTGAACTAATTTTTGGTATATGAGTCTATGTTGATGAGTTAGAGAAAGGTTAGAGAAAAGTTTGCAATTCATTCTAGATCGGCTTTCAAGATTTTGAACGGGATTATGGTATGTTCAATTTTTTTTTATTGGAACCAGATTACGCTTCACCGTATGGTACAAGTTTTGTAAAGGAAGTATTCTCAGTATAATGCTTGTTAAAATTAATTTCTGTTCAATGTTTACATTTTTTGCTTTTAATGTAAAAGTGACCTGAATTTTTGGTTGGTTCTTTACATTGATAAACTGAAGCTATATCTTGAGATGCATGCCGATTGAGCCATTTTTTTAACGAAAAGGGACAATAAACAAACAATTCAAATTTTCTTCACCCATATACTTTCAAAATGTCTAACTATATTCTGAGATTTTCTGAACATTTTGTAGAGCAAACACAGATGTCTAATACATCAGAGGTGGGGTCAGGTGCCATAGAGGAGTAAGCAGCCCTTACTGTCCGGTCACACCTGCCATGTGCTCCTTGTCATGATCGAGAAATAATGGAAAGTTACGGAAGACAATTCAGTGTGTACGTAATAACCTAACAATTATTAAATAAAAAAGTCAGTCAGCTATATATTGACAAAATGAGAGTAAACAACCTGACAAGGTCATTGTGTCGATCATAGATCTTTCGAAGTGATGACAGAAAACCTTTCAGTGACATTGTTTATTGTAGAATTAAAAGGTCCGCCTTTGAGAAACTGAAAAGGTCTTTAGAATTACTTGCCCCAAATCAATTTCATTGATTGACTATAATATTATAAAAAGTATGATATTTCAATACACATGCACAATTTATTTTTATTTTTAGATTTACTTGTTATGCGATATCATAACGATCATATTGCTTGAGGAAATGCTACATCAAATGATGTTTTACAAAAGAATGTTTTAAATATAATTTTATTTAGAGATATGTGCTAGTCATATACGTGATTAAGGTTGATTTAAAAATAAGAAAATGCTGACAAATCTTGGAGGTGTTTTGACAGTGCTTGCTGTATTCTGTAATGCTTTTTATGCTGCGTCTGGGGAGACACTGAATGACACACAAACAAAGCTTGACTCCATAAAGTCCGTGATCTACAGTAATGCTAAGGCTACAGTTACACTGGACTCTACGGCTCTGAAGGAACTGGTCAAACTCTCAACACCAGGTATGAATACAAAGTATCAGTTGTCAAAACCATGGTCTGGGGCCCCTTTTTACTACGGTGAATTTGAATAGGGTGAATTCACCATGCATCGGACACATACCTTGCTTCGGACAACTTTAGACAATAAATTCTCTTTCAACTCAAGAGTTCCGTGTATTTATTTGTTTCGGTCTTAAAGCTGAAGATTTAAATTTTTAATGATACCGATTGTTATTATCATGTTGTGATAATAATATCCCGAGAATGGCTTTGAAGTTACGTCATATTTTACATCATCAAAGGGGAATAACCAGAAATTTATGATTTTGCTATTTTTAGAGTTATCGTTCTTAAAATTCGACTTCAACGGAACGAATCAGACTTTGGTGGATAAAGTCAAAGATTGGTAATTTTACATAAATTTTACAGAAATCTCACTTCAATGTTCGTATAATTCTTTTAGAGCTGGTTTTCACTAATATGTTAATTTCTCCATACATCGGACACAAATTAACCATGCATCGGACACTTTCCGATGCAAAGGTAAGCGCTACCATTTTCATACAGAACCCAGCTGATAGCTGTTTTTTGCGGAAAAAGAAAATAAAAAAACTATATTTTCAGTCAAAATACAAGTAATCGATATATGACGTCTGGAATTTGACTCAATTTATTTCTACAAACCAGAGTATGATAAACCATGAAAAAAGGCGCGAATAACCGCATTATAAGCATTTTAAAGCATTTCTAAGGCAGAGTGAGGTCTCTTGAATCGTTCTACATATGTGCAATGATATCGTCAATTTAATTTAAGTTGAGGGTTTTTTCTTAGATAAAAGATAAAAATTTATCCATATCAAGCATTTTAAAGCACTTTAATAAAGGTACGATATTTTTCCGGTTAAAATACCGTCTGTCCGATGCATGGTAAACATTATGTCCGATCCATGGTGAATTTTGAGTTATTCCTAAAAACTCGATTTTTGAGGATATTTTCTCAATAAAGGGCATATAATTGTGTCCCAAATTGATATTCTAATCACAAACTGAATGTTAAACTCCATTTTGATAATTTTCCGTCGGTAGCGATATCGCTAGAACTTGTTGAAGTACAAGGGTATCCGATGCATGGTGAATTCACCCTAAATCTACAATTTTTCTGGTTACATGTACTTTCAAACAAGAGTGAAGGAAAATGACAACTTCTGAAAAGTATTAAAAGTTCGTATTGTTTATAGATTTGAAGAGTACTCAATTATTTCTTAAGGAGATGTGTGAACTTAGCGTTTAAAAAAACCCACAAGCTTCAGATATATAAAAATCATATTCAAGTTGTGATTTTAGCATTTAGAGTAAAGTTCTCATCATTGATTTTTGTAAAATCATGATAAACAAAAAGTTTTGAGGAAAATTTTTTGTTAAAATTTATTCTTTTATAAAGAAAAATAATGTGGTATCCATTGGGTTCGAACCCTGGCAATAAAAATTCTGAGTTTCATTCTCTATTGAGACTAGCACGCTTACCACTACGCTACACAAGTCCTGATGAAGTGTGGCATTTGAATCATGTTTGTGATATGACCATTGACTTAAGGGACAAGTATTTCTCGAAAAGATACGAAAGTTATGTCATAAACTTATATTTTTAAGGTACAGTGGGTCATTGCTCCATAATTTTGGAAACCAAAATATATATGTTTTTATGCAAACTTTGAGGATTACCTTTCAAAAAAATGGAGAGAAGACCCACTCATAACGAAAAATAGTGTTATAGTGTGAAAATGACTCGTTTTGTCCTCTTTCGTGTGTGTATAATATTTAATAGGTAAATAACTTCACTTTTCATGAGATTTGTGCAAGTTGTAGAGACTTTACATAAAGTATGCTTTCATGTTAGATGAAATATTAAGGAAAATTTTGATATAATTAAGATTTAATTTTTCACCTTCATGTTTGTCGCGCTATGGGCTTATCTCTCGTCATGTTCACCCATCTCCTTTTTAGACCCAATAACAAAAATGGAGCTGTGGCTTGTGACCGCATGTTTTTGCTATGAATAGGCGCTTCATAATATAAAAGAGGGATGTTTGAAGAATTTACCTTTTATGTCTTTTTTTATCATTTGCATATACATGTAGTCGCTTACAAAGAACAATTGTCCAATTTGATTGAAAAGCAAAACATGCTGGTTGCCTAGATGTTTACATTTTATCATAAACACGTGGTTAAGGTCAACGATGCACATTACTTCTACTATATTGCTGAATACAATTGGTCAATAAGAGGATTTTATGCATGACAAGAAGAATTGAACCTCAGCATCTATCGTTTAAATTTTGGACTAAGCACTACACATGAAATTTGTATTCACAGATACTCAGGAATATAGCCAACTACTAATAAGTTTTTCCACCAATCGCCTCACAAAACAAACTTCAGTTATACAATAAATCAAATGCATGTAAATTGTGGGGATTCGTATTTAATCTGCGATTGAAATCCATTAAAAATTGCCTTTCGTAAAGCGAGTAAAAGGATGTCCTTTTCAAGCATTAAAACAATTTTTGTAATAATCACTCGTAACCCAACTCAAATGCTTGGTCATTTAGAAACTTACAATGGAGTAAAGACGAGTATTGCCCCCCATAGGAAAATGGCCGCGAGTCATTTTTCGACGTTGAAAAATGTCCTCCCAGAAAAATGTTATTTTTGTAGAAAAAGAGCCCTTGGGATCCATTTTCTACCTGTGTAACCTATAAATAAATTGACCCTCGTTGAAAAATGACCCCAATCATAACAGAGTGATACAAAGTTTAAAAGAGATGATAGGTGACAAGGTTAGGTTTTCAAATGGAGAAAATTATCCTTAATGGGCTTTGCCCGTTTTTCAAATTATCCCGCGTTTCCAACTATCTTTGATGCCTTGGCATATATATATCCAACAATTTTGACTGATTCCTAATACATGTATGTATCATAGAAGGTCAAAGATAGAATCGTGAAACAATGCCCTGTAAAATCGTAAAAAATGTTAATTATGAACATAAAGAAATGTTCGATTCTGCTGTGTAACGAGTAGACTTGCTCTTCGAATGTCGTATCAATAGATGCAAGCGAGCACAAAGGAGACTCACAACAGCTCTAGGGACATTAATTGACTGTTGAATAAAGACCAAACTTTGCATCCCTCCACTTGTAAGCAATTGTGTACCAATTAGGGTATATTTTCAAGGGTACATAGACGTTAAAAATAACAAATAATACCGTACGTGCTACACATACAGCAAAATACTTGTATTTGAAGGTAAGTAAGTGACTACAAGTTTTATTTACAGGAACTTATCCCAAGGCGTATTAAAACTACGGTATCTAGATTCCTTTTTCACAAGTGCAAACTATCACATTCGTTGAACGTGTATATGCAAATGGTTTTATGTGTAATTTGATATAATTATGAACATATTAGGTGGGGGATTTCAGTACCATATGCTTTTTTATAACAAATAAACAATAAAAATATTCAATATACATGTATATTTATTTTCCATAAAACTGTACCTGTAATAATCGTTATAAAAGGCTTCATTGTGGTTTTTGGAGTCATATAAAAAAGAAAATAATAATAAATATTGGAGGTGTTTTAATACTTCCTCTTCTGTTCTGTTGTACTGCGTCTGGTGGGAAAACAAATACACGAATGAAATTTGAATCCTTCATGCATTATCTGCCAGGATGGTTTATTTATTTACTCTCTCTGTCTTATAATAGGTTAGGGAATAATTTTTACAGTTTTTTTCGTGAGGGAAAGAAAAGCAAGAATCTCGAAGCACTTCCGATATTCTATCACACTTTGACAAGACATCACTTTGATATCCTTTTACAATGTGACATATAATCACTTTTATAAACAATTTGTAGTGTTTCCCCGTTAAAACGCTTAAAATCTTATATTTAATCAGTAAAGAAAAAAAAAGAAAACTCTTGTATTCATTTGATACATTAATGTGTTTCCACCCTCACAAATTTAATGGTTCAAAGAACAAAAACTGCATTTATTTTCATTTAATATACTATAAATTTTCCAATTATTGCAAAAAAATGTGTAGGTCACCATATTATTAAGATGCGAAACATAACTAAACAGAAGTGTATGTCAACATAAAAAATCGCACATTTTTTGTAAACAGTATTATGAAAAATATGTAAAAACTGGTTAAAATGCATAATTCTGATGCTGAGTGTTCCTAAATACTTCCTACTTAAAAGATACTTCGTTATAATGCATAATTCTGATGCTGAATGTTCCTAAATACGTCATACTTATAAGATACTTTTAAATTGTGAATATCAGGGAAATTATTTTACATTAGAAGTACAACAAGGGCACCGCTGAGCGGAGCATCCCCTTTACTGGTAATGGCAATATCCCATGAGAGATAAATTCTCTAGAGGGACGTTAAACATGTTAAAAATTGATGCTACAACATATTTTGTTTAATCTCCCTCTCAGGAATTTTTTGCTCATATGAAGGCTTACTGGTGGAGAGCTGCATGTTTTTTCCTTTAATAGGCACTGACGGCCATTGAGCAGTGAGGGATCTTTGTGTCAGCATCTATTTGGACATGGGCCATTGGTTTACACTGTCTCATTCGTAGGACCAGTCTCACGCCCCCCAGTGGGATTCGAACCCGCAACGTAAGGATCAACTACCTTACTTTTTACAAAATTATAAGGGGGTGTTGTTGATCCATTTTTTACAAAATCTAAGTTGGTTAGTGGGGGGGGGGGCATAAAATGGATACCTTATTTGCGTCAGTTGTAAAGTTAAAAATAACATGAAAAAAAATGTTTTTCAGCACTATTAATTTTTTTCTAACAAAATTATCGGGGTGGGGGATGTATATGTTTAACTAAAATCAAATTGCATAGCATTTTAGTGGGGAGGGGGAGGCATAACATGCATACGTAATTATGTTTCCCTTATACCTAGCAGAAACATATCACGTACATGTGTAATGGTTTGGGCCGTGGATATCGGTCTGGATAGCTCAGTTGGTAGAGCACCTGACTAGAGATACAGGGGTCCCGGGTTCGATTCCCGGTCCAGCCATACATTTTCTCCTTTCCTGTTACAGATTTCGTGCCGTTGACCACCCCTGGAATTGCAGGTGAAAGTCCTGCCAGGGGCTAATAAGAACTTGGGTTGTGTCTTCGAGGGCGAAGAAAATTTAAGGAGCGAGGAATGTAATGGTTTGGGCCGTGGTTAACAGCCTGGACAGCTCAGTTGGTAGATCACCTGACTGAAGATACAGGGGTCCCGGGTTCGATTCCCTGTCCAGCCATGCATTTTCTCCTTTCCTGTTAGACATGTATGCTACATGTATAAGTTTCAGTAATTTACCAACCTTAGTATATCTCACAGTTTCAAGCAATACACATAATAATATGACAATGCGCAAATACATGTACGAAGTAAAACTTACTGAGCAAGTCTTTCGAAGCGACCCGAATTTATTAAACGGAATTGGTATTTGTCAAGTCGTACATAAAACTTCAGTTTATTGGAGCAACCCGAATTAGCGGAAGTAAGAATTGTCAAGTCATACATAAAATTTCAGGAGTAGAAGGTAGTAAAAACAATATATTTTAAGAAATATTTCATCGATTAATTTGAAAATGAATAGGCCTAGTCCTGTTATAATGCCACACAAGTATGTAAAGGCTGAGAATGGTTAATGCAAAGGTTCTCTGTAAATCTTGCCCACAAGCTGTAACGGACACACTAACACACACACATACGCACATTTGCGATGCTAAATCCCCTCTATATCAACTAGTTGCGCGAGGGGATAATAAAGCAAATGCCTGAATGAAGAGACCTTAGAAGGAGCTATTACCCTTGTCAACATTTTTTTAAAGATCGAATAATTGATTTAAAGAAGAAAATATGCATTTTTAAAATTCTTTTGCTTGACAATATTTATCAATACACCTATTGTAAAGCATTCTTCCAAAAGATATTGTTCTATTAGGTATGGATTCAAACTAATAATTATTGTTACAGTTTTTCAAAAACCTATGACATCATAGGAGGATAGAATTACCTTAAGGTCTTTAACATTCCCATGATGTAAAATTATATGTATTTCAGAGTCTTCAAAACATCATAGAGGAGTAAGTTTTTCTGTCTACGTCAATACAAGAAGACTTAGTGTTGGAGCTGGTCAGACCATTAAATATGATGGAATTGTTACAAATGATGGAAATGGATATGACGATAGGACAGGAGTGTTCGTGTGCCCAGTGGCGGGAACATACATGTTTGTTGTTGACTGCCTGTGCAATTTAGAAACATGGCTTCACATAAAAGTAAATAAAAAAACAGTAGCATCAGCCTACAGAGTTCGCGACAACAGTTGGGACCAAATAAGCAGTTTACAGTTGTAGTAAAATTAAAGCGAGGTGACCATGTGAAGGTAGAATATGATGGAAGTCAAAGTCGCAAAGAAAATATTCACGAGGGTGGATACTCTGGATTTACAGGAGTACTACTGTACTGATTTAAAAAAAAAACTGTTAAAATAAAACAAACAATTCAAATTACTTCGTATTCTTTCTTTTGGTTATTGTAGTAAAAAATTGATAACATATTTCGTCTTTAAAATGTATTGGTTCAATGGTTGGTAAATTTATTTGCTTTAAATCACTTAGATACTGTTTTTACTCATCTTTGAAGGCCAACAGTTACTGCACATTTATACAGCTGTTCCTGGAAAAAACTTGCAAAAAGATTTTTTTTTTACTGTCAGATTCAAATGGTATATTTTCACGTGGAACTAAGGGATTGAAACTCGTAATCAAGATCAACTACAAAACGAAACACTCTAAAGTCTTCGATAGGACCTTGCTCTGTGATGGAAAAAACACTTTTTAATTTTTTTTTTCTTTTTTTTGTAAATTTTCCAATCTACAATGCTGCAAATATGAATATTAAATATTAATGATCATAGAATAAAAAATCTGCTGTAAACTTTAGTGTCCTTACTTAAGAAGTTACCATTGTATAGTATCCTTTAAAATTCTTGAGAGAAAAATTCATTATTTCTTGAAAGAAAATTAAAAAAAAACCTGTTGTTTACATTTGATTGCTACTTTATCATTTTTTGTATATATTAAATTATTATGTTTGGATAGTTTTATAAAGTTATGTAATAAAGGGGTCACTTTGTCCTATTCAGGAATTTTAAAGAAGCAACTTCTGCTGCCAATATTGTCTGCTTCTCACCATATCATATCCGATGTGAAACAGGCAAACAGTAGTGTGGTATTGAGACAACAACTGTCAAAAATCTCAATAGCTGAGGCAGAGGACAAACTAAACACCCCACAGAAATCGCTACTACAGGGATTCATTCCAGAGTCAAAATTGTTAATTTTATTTGTGATTAAAGGACTGGTGCACCATTGGTCCAATCCCAACCACCAGAACTATTAAGGCCAACAAGTACACCCTTTTTCTCCCCATCTGTAAGAAAAAATAAAAGAAGTATCTATTTTCCATGAACATGTATTTGACAGTCTTTATAATAATTTGGTGTTACAATGTATGTTCCTAAGTATGAAAACGATTTCTCCAAAATATTGTAAAATCAATATATCAAGTGTATTAATTTTGTGTAACATCGCATAATCCTGCAATAGATCTCATGCAATTACAAAAGTATTCCTCTTCTTTTATTCATTTTATTTTGCATTGAAGATATAAACTAAAAAAAAAACTGGAAAAAGAAAACTGGTTTAGATCGAAGAAATTGCTTGCATTCAGATTTGAGAAGTGCTAAACGCGTTGTACAAGAGTTGTATTTCCAAGAGTGTCAAAAAAATTGCTTAGTACTATTATGTAATCAGAAATAGTAGCCAAAAAAGTAAAAGAAAAGCTTAATGGCTTATAGCGAACTACCTCACATTCTTTTTTTTTACATCCGTTTCTTTTTTCTTCTACTATTTTTGTATATTTTTACTTACAATACTTACAATATTGTAGAATATAGGTCTTTAGGAACGTCATCTTTTGGTCTGTCTCTAGAGAAATAAGTTCTCCGCCAAGCTGAGCACACACTGAGCTGGAGTAGGATGACGTTCTGTTTGTTGTGGATAAAATTTTAAAACATGAGCCAGATTCTCTATTTAAAGTAAAACTAGACAGAGGACATCCTGAAAAGAACATTTATCAATCATCAAAATTATTTGTCGAAACTTTTGAATTTTGTTGCAATAAATAACAAACTAAAATTACAATATCATTGGTTAAAAATTTTCAAAAAAAAAAACAAACAAAAAAAACAACAAAATATGATAAAATTAAGTATGTCCTTTTATGGTTCGTACATCGGCTTATTTTAAAAACAAAATATGACAGGAAATGCGAATTTCAAATTTCAATATTGCAATGTTTTTTAATTGTTAGACTTATACCTGTCATCTCGTAGGCCTCTACTCCCGCTTCAGACAATACCTGTGTTTATTACACACTTAGTAATAAATACAGGTTTTTTGCATATGCGATATGGCTGACGTCACAATAGCCGTATCAGCCCTGCAGGGCTGATATGGATTTGCGGGGCTGATAACCTATATCAGCCCTGCAAATCCATATCAGCCCTGCAGGGCTGATACGGCTATTGTGACGTCAATATCACACCCTTAGTAAATTAAACCACAAAAACAGTACTTGTGATCATACACAATTTTTGGTGGGTTAAAATTCTCTTAATTTTTACTTTTTGAAAATAAGTTTAATCTTAATTTAGAAATATATGTAATAGATTATTTTCAAAGTACGGATCGAGTGCATTGAAATAGAAGTAGAAACAAACCCAAATCGTATGAGACAATAGACCATGTACATGTATGTAAGAATTCCATGCATGGTTATTTACTTATTTTCTTCTCAACTTAATGCATGCTGTATTTTATTACTAAGTATGTAATAAATATAATAAAACATACCCTTTTCCATATCACATCCTGTATCAGCCCTCGACCAATATCAGCCAGAGGGCCTTCGGCCCTCTGGCTGATATTGGTGTCTCGGGCTGATACAGGATGTGATATGGAAAAGGGTATTATAATTCTCTATATAATCAAACAATGGATATGTGTGGAGATTAGAGATAACATTTTCCGTCTTGTGGTTTGCATAAGAAGGTTTGACAACTCTTCTCATCTGTACACAATTTACCACATTGTAATACACTGTACTGTACCTTCAAAAGACATACATCACTGGCCTTTCTGATCAGACCCTCGAAAAAAGCTTAACTTTAAACTACAAATAAAACTGTATCTAAATTATTTTGTTTAAATTTTGTAACAATTATCAAATACCAATTTACGATACATACTACATGTAAGTCTAGAATATTTTTGTAGATCATTTATGATTGGCCCGGGTTTTATTAAATTTGATCATTTTACTAGTTTATTGTCATCTTTTTGGTTTTTATTTTACGCATAATGATTAAAGCGAGGGAAGAGTACTTTTTTGGTGTCTGATTGCTGAGAAGCGATAAAACTGTTGACGTACGTATACTGTTAAAGACTTGTAAACACAGTATAATGAGTATATATACTATAAGTAAAGAGATCACAAGCCAAAGTAAAAAAAAGTCAGTTTGTAACTGATTGATTTATTATACGATTTCTTCAATAACCAACCGACTCTCAAACACTCGATAGACACTGTGTCTTAAATCCTAATAAGGATGCATTTTATTTTATATTTATATCGAGAAGTTTTCATTTTAAATGATAATTTATTATTCTTTAAAAGTAAAGATAATTATACTTTATACAAATATGTTTATAAAAAAAAATTGAAATAATAAGTATATCTTAACAAATAAACAATAAGGGTCGAAAAAAAATATTTCTTGCAAAAATGTTTGTTTGTTTGTTTGTTTTTTGCAAGAAATCAGGATAGTACTAACCAAAGTGCAGAAACATCCATAAACCAATCAACACCACTAGAAAGACATTTCTTTTCTTCATGATGAAAGATATGTCAAAGGTTTAACCGCCTTTCTGGGAGTTGTTCGCAATTACAGAAGTAAATTAAACACTAAATCAAACTATTGATTATATTTGGTAAAAGTAACCCAGGACAAACACATCTTTAGAAAATGACCGGTAAATGTCTCAATATTGTAAAGCCATTTCTAAAGAAATGAAGAAAACTTAATTTCAGGTAAAAAGTTGTCAGTATCTTTCACAAAGTCAAATATCTAAAAATAATACCTGGTACTTGATGCTAAACATTTAACGAATCACTCTCCACGTCCTACAGTGGAATTAGAACCGCCGACGTAAGGATTAACTCCATACTTCGCGACTTTACAGAGCAGACGCTGTAACCACTGTGCCACTCTGATCCTATACGTCAATTTTCACCATCTTCACGTCAATTGTAACAGTCAATTCTCAACTATTCGTCAATTCTAATCGTCAATTTTTACGTAAACGTCCATTCTTACTGTCAATTCTCACCTATACATAAATTCTAACCGTTATAATTAATTCCCGCGTATATGTCAATTCTAACCGTCAACCTCACAATCAATTCCCATCTATGCTTCAATTCCCACCTATACGTTCGTTTTAACCGTCAATACCCACCTATACTTTAATTCACACCGTCAATTTTCACCAATACGTCAATTGTTACAGTCAATTCACAATTATACGTCAATTTTAATCGTTAATTATCACCTATACTTCAATTCTAACCGTCAATTCCCACCTACACGTCAATTCTTACTGTCAATTCTCACCTTTAATTCCCACCTTTACGTTAATTCCAACTAATATTTCAATTCTCACCTTCAATTTTAACCTGAACGTCAGTTCTCATTGTCAGTTCTCACCTATACATCAATTGTAGCAGTCAATTCCCGCCTATGAGTCAATTCTAACTGTCAATTTTCAACTATACTTCAATTCTAACCGTTTATTAATACCTATACGTCAATTCTCACCTATACATCAATTTTAACCGTCAATTCCAACCTATATGTCAATTCTCACCGTCAATTCTCAACTTTACGTAATTTCTTACGTATCCGTCAATTTTCACATATACGTCAATTTTAACCGTCTATTCCAACCTATGCATCAATTATCATTGTCCATTCCCATCTATACGTCAATTCTCACCGTCAATTATCAACTTTACGTCATTTCTTACATATACGTCAATTTTCACATTTACGTCAATTCTAACCGTCTATTCCAACCTATGCATCAATTATCATTGTCCATTCCCATCTATACGTCAATTCTCACCGTCAATTCTCAACTTTACGTCATTTCTTACGTATACGTCAATTTTCACATATACGTCAATACTAACCGTCTATTCCCACCTATGCATCAATTATCATTGTCCATTCCCATCTATACGTCAATTCCAACCGTCAATTCTTACCTATACGTTACTTCAAACCGTCAATTCTCATCTAAACGTTAATTTTAACCGTCAATTCTTACCTTTACATCAATTCAAACCGTCAATTCCCACCTAAACGTTAATTCTAACCGTCAATTCTTACCTATACGCCAATTCTAACCGTCAATTCTTAACTATGCGTCAATTGTAACCGTCAATTCTTACCCATACGACAAATTTATCCCTCAATTTAAACCATCAGTTCCCACCAATACGTCAATTCTCACCGTCATTTCCTATATATACGTCAATTCTAACCGTCAATTCCAACCTACGAGTCAATTCTCATTGTCAATTCCCAACTAAACGTCAATTCTCTTCAATATTCTTTCCATCAATTCTCACCTATACGTCAATTGTAACCGTCAATTCTCACATATACGTCATTTCTAACAGTCAATTCTTACATATACATCAATTCTTACCGTCAACTCTTACCTATACGTCAATTCTAACCGTCAATTCCACCTATACGTCAATTTCCACCTATATGTCAATTCTCAACGTAAATTTCCACCTATACGTCAATTCTTACCGTCAATTCTTACCTATACGTCAATTTTAACCGTCAGTTTTTAACTATTCGTCAATTCTAAATGTCAATTCCACCCCAACGTGAATTCCCACCTTTACGTCAATTCTCACCGTCAATTTTTTACCTATACGTCAATTCTAATCGTCAATTCCACCCCTACGTCGATTCCCAACTATGCGTCAATTCTCACCGTAAATTTGTACGTCAATTTTAACCGTCAATTCTCACATATACATCAATTCTAACCGTCAATTCTTACCTATACGTCAATTTTAACCGTCAATTCTCAACTATTTTTAAAAATATTGTAAGCTTCCTCAGCAACCTGTCAAATGCCAATCAGCTTACAGTGTTTCCATCCCGTGTAAATTCAGTTAATTTATATTTTATCAGGACTACTCATGACATCCGTCCACATATAAAAAGGGGGGGGGGCATCCTCACCCTTGATTATTTACTCTACATTCCTGTAAATCATAACCAAGTTCCATATCTCGTTTCAAACATTTCATTTAATAAAAGACTTCAATGAAATATAACAAAACAGTCAGTACATCTATATGAGTCTACGTCCTAGCTTAATATCTCTGGCCTAATAAAATACAGTGGATTGCGGTGTTCGTGCGGTGGAGAAATTATACGCTTGTTAATTTGTATTTAGTTTACATTATTTTCTCATACCTAAGTCAGTGATGTTGATGACGTAATATGATCTGATCGTTATGATCGTTGTTATGAAACTGGCGTTCGCTGCTCGTATATATAACCTTCTATAATGGTCACGTGATCACAACAAACCAATGAATAATTGTCCTTTCTGAAGCCTCTAAGAACTACTTTACATACATATTGTGTAAAACAAAGAAAATAATGTCGCTGAAAATGTCCTTTCTACATGTAATGTAGAAGCTATAAATTCTATTCGATATACATAATAAAATCAGTTCAGCAAACAATCTGTAATAAAACGGACACACACAATCCATGGCGTAGTAATACCGAACAATAATGCAAACACATATAAGACTTACGCTACACATTCAAGTTCCAAAACATTTCGTCAAATAAAACATAATTAAATGACAATGCTGCAATAAAATAACATTTAGGTATCAATTATGAATATTTGAGGACACGGACAGTGTTATTTCGACCTTATCAATTGTAAAACAACAATGTTTATGTCACATGACTATTTTCTTCGTAAGAAAGATGGCAAGCGCCCAATTTACAACACATGTGATAATGCTGAAATAAGTAAGTAAATTACAGTCGTAATATGGTAGATAATGATGAAAAACTGACATACAACATCTTAGTATCACTGTCCCTTACTGTCTGTTCAACAATATCTCGCTAGATCGTCTAGTAATACAAAAACAGCATTTGTTTACTTATCAATGTCGAAGTGCAATGTGTATTGCATCAATAATTCAAGTAAACAATAAAGTAATGAAGTAACATGAACAATAAAACGTTTCTAATAAATTTACAACTGGATGCTACTTTACTTCACTAAAAACACTCCACCATCAGCCTGTCAGTGCAATTAACATGCAAAAATTCTAAAGTCCAACTCCCATGAATATTACAATATCTATTAATACAGCATGTTTACATTTTCTTATGGCAACATTGGAATATTGATATAAATGAATCCATGCATGGAATACCGCTTTTATTTGATACAAGCATCCATTGAATATTTAATGATTTTGCTATAACATTGTACATGAAATATAAAAAATTCTCCTTCGATGCTTAAAAACTCTATGTTTATTGGTACTTTAATTAAGAAAAATATGAAACATTGCAGTTATCATATAGTCCAATACCCCTTATTTATTAAAATGAAAGGCCTGAAGGGCCACAATGGCGCCGCGCTTTAGATATGGCAGTGATACCGTGAAATTATTGGATTTCCAAGCATGTTTAAAAGTATGCATATGTCTGCAGAATTATATAGCTTAGTTGTATATCTAGATGAAATACCTCGATTTAAGCATTTATGAAATAAAAGCATTCAACTAATATGATCCAGCTGAACTGTTTGAGAATAGGTTTTTATGTGTAGAATACCCCGGTAAAAGAGAATACTTGCCAACACCCATGCCAAGATGTAAAAATCTTGTCATTTGACTTTGGCTTTACTGAATTAACTTACAATGACAAAATATTTTTGATAAATTGACTTGTTAAAAAAGAACATTGAAGGTTTCATTGTCCAGGATTGACCTGAATTACGGTAAGTGTGCATTGAAAGAAAAGCCTTTTCAGTTTGTGCTAACAGGACTTATATCATGTATATACTAATATACTGTTGTGCTAAATTTGAAAGTAATTTCAATTTTAGGGGATTTGAAATTACTTTTCCTCTCTCTTAGGCCTAATTATTTAATTAACTAGTGCAGCGTGTATTAAATGTACAGTAAGACCTACACTGTCTTCGATCACTTTATTTTATGTAATGTAAGTTTTTTCAAGATTCCTTGACATGTACATACATATTGTTTCTCTTTCTCTTATTTCAATTTGTTCCTGCTGGTCCTGATAACAATTAATCTTGTTCTATTGGAGGCCATTTTAAATTTTGATTTGTCAAAACAATTCCAATTTATTGTTTACATCTGCTCTGATAATTTACTGGCCTACTGCACATAGCCATCTGCATTGTTTATAAAGTTGTAACTGGAAGTTAAAAGTACAACCTAATTTACCAACCAAATCCGGAAATCCCGACGAAAGTGGGTGAGAAGGCAATCATGTATAGGACTGTTGAAATTGTATGATTTTCAAGCAATTAATTTATGGAATAAACGTAAAAATTGACATGTATATTCCTACGCCAGATACATGATTTAGCGCATGAAGAAAGCGGTGAGCAGTCAGAGATTTCCTTATAGCTAGATGAGCGCCGAGCTAAAGCTCGACGCCATGAAAATGTATTACAATACAAAACACAAATACAGACATCCTCAATATCAGATAATCAAATTGCAGAAGGTCAAAACGGTAGCAGTAACTTGTGGTTATGAAAGAATTATGAGCATGTTACACCAGCATCACTGATATGTGCACAATATCCTTTTCCGTAGCCTGTGTGACTGCAGTCAAAGATTGAGGGCTCTGTGCCCTGGCATTGAACTCTGTCTAACCAAACACGCCCGTTCCCAGGTCCGAAATAGGCACGACGGTGAGCAGTCGAGGTTCTATTAAGGAAATAAAAAAAAATTGCAATGATAGTTCTATTTTAAGGAAGAGATTCAATGGAAAGAAAACGCATATATAATTACCTTGAGTATCCAAGACTTTTGCACACAACTTCTGCATTTGTATCGCTCCAATAATTTTCGCAAATAGTTCCCCATTCCCCATTACTAAATATTTCTACACGCCCTTCGCTTCTTGTAGTTCCATTGACTAGCCTAATAAACTCTGTAAAAATGATACATGTAACATGAAGTGAAACATTTCAGCAATGTTGTTTACATGCATACTGAAATAAACATCATCTATATTTACTTTCATGTTGTTAAACCTGAATTAGACTTTCGTGAAGGATACCGTCGATTTCTTCGTAATTAAAATTCTGTTGTTAATCTTGAATCAAGTTTTACGACAGTTTATACAATCTACACTTGAAAGTGAATACATTACATGTTTAATTATAACCATGTCACGTTATTAAAAAGATAGAAAGAAATATATATATTTCGTTATTTCAAGAAAACCCAATTTTTATGCAAAGGTTAAAAATTACTGTTTACATTTGCTTATAAATATTTGCCGAAATTTGTGTATAGAAATTAATAAATACATGTACGATGTATATAAATATATATATATAAACATACTTTCAACATTAGCATGACATTTTATCCCTACAGGGCTAGTATTATTGCATTGTTCAAAGCCAATTGTGCCAATGTTGCATTTGGTCAAAGTTTCCTCATTTGCAGTACAATCAACGTTCATAAAAACCTCTCTTTGATTTATTCCTGCTTGCCCTTTGTCCACTAAACCAGCATAACTAAGGAAAAAACAATAGATGTTTATTAATACACTCTTAATACTTACTCCAAACACTTTTTTTAATTTCCAACGAGGAAGAGTAACATTGTTATTTTTTTAAAAAGATATTTCTTTCAACAGAAACTAATTCATATGTGTAAAATGAAAAAAAAAACCAGACTCCATCGATATATTCCCTGAAAAATTGCGATTAAGAAAAACGTTATTAAATTTTGATTTTGAACGGCAATGTTACATTTTCCCACTTTTTAAAAGTTATAGGAATTGGCTAAATATTAAGTAACTGTTGCTAAACATGAAAATATATATCCCTTCTTTACAGAGAAACAAATTTAAGAAAAGGATAAGTTCTGGAAGAATAAAAATTATTTTTGGTATAAATTTAAAGTAGATTTCTACTACTTTTAACCATTTCTCACAACACTAGAAAAAGTCATATCAATATTTGACAACACTCATTATTCTTGCATGTGGTGTTTAAGTAATTAAGAACAGAATCTAAATTTTCTCTATAAGGTATATTAATTTTTAAAACATACAGAAATAAAAAAAAATTGCTATGTGTGACATTTACTCTCATTAATGAAAATATTAAGATTGAATTAAATGTACTGTAGAAAAGAATCTGGCAACAACGTTAAAGATATCCAGTCTCTAGTCTAACTCTGTTTACAGGTCCTACCCTACAGAGAGACTTTCTTTAAATAAGCGCGTGTGTGAAAAGGTGTGTGTGAGGGGAATGAGCATAGTAACAATTGGTAGGAGGCATGATACTCAACAGTCTTTTCTTCAACGTAAAGAGTTGTTGGTGTAAACCTTCTCACTTAATATTGATTAAATAAATGCTTCATTAACATGCGTGTGTTCGAATGAAGAGTATTGTTTGTGTCGAAATAAGCCGTGGTCGCAAGACCCAAAACTTAAAATTTCAAATCAGTTTAACTTAAGAAATAAATTTGATACCAAAATAAAATATATACCATATGTTTAAATTGAAATATTCAAAGCTGCAAATTTTTGTTAGCATATGTATTATAAATGACACGCTATTCAAAATCAAAATTTTGACTTAAGTCTGCTCTCAGTGTATGGTCTCCAGACATCTAGTAGATCATCTATACACAAACATTTTCAGTATCGCGTTTATCAATCGTAAAAAAAAAAAGCTTTGGGGCTCATAAATTTTGTATGATGAAGGGGCATTGTGTTTATATGTTTGATATACAAATTTTCGCTTTAAAACAAAAAATTTTGGATCAATGGTCATTTTTCTCGGCTTGTTCGTCAGTCTTCTTCAAAACCATTTTCATTAGTGTATAGAGCTTTCTTGACTAATAACTTTCCCTTGGCCAATATCCGATTCAGTAATATGACACCATTTGTGTTTGGTTGATCGAAACACAAAACTTTCATTAAGAAATTGGTTTCTTTGAGACCTCATTTTAAATCATTTGATTAGAAAAGCAAGAGTTTTATTAGGGTTCTCAGAGAGTTGAACAGATTATCAAACAACGCATATTAATAAAAGTATCTTTGAATAACAATAAGGAAAAGTTCATTTGATGTCAAATTATTATTACATAAGAAATGTCAGCCCACATGTGATAAACAACAAAATGTGCATTACAATGATTCATTGTATTTTTTTCCACTCGATTTCTTTCAGATACCTGGTACAAGACACGATTTTTTCTTCCGTGAGGATTTTTTTAAATCACCTTAAAGAAATCCTTTACCAGACACGATGAGGAAGACGAGGCGGAATAAAGCTATTTTTCAGATTATGCATTTCGTCATAATGACGTCAGTTCTTAGCTTTGCCATGAACAATATCGTCCTTGGAATGTCCGCTTATCGAGGTAAGTAATGATCTTTGAGGGAAAAAAACGAATGCAAGGTTCGCATCAGCTGGCATAAATATATACACAGTGAGGGTACGTGTGTGTGTGATCAAAGTTTGGATAATATTTTCTTTTAGGCTTACTATTCTCAGTTTCCAGGTCAAAGGTTGTGTGCATCTTTTGGTTTCAATTCGATTTCGATTCTGCCATATATTCTCTCCATCGGAAGGAAACATGTTTGCCTTCACAACCATTATTATCATCAACCCTGCAAAGGAAAGTAAATTGATCTCTTATGTTAATAGAGTAAGTCGTCAAAGTTATATGTAAAATTGAGAAAAGGAGGGACGACTAACTATATTTTTGGAAAGCACCTTTGTAATACAATTGGATCCTTTAAAACCCCTTGATTAAAAGATTAAATATAAACTATTATTAACTAAATTGTACTAAAATTTTCAAAATTAGTTTGATTTGCGTGAATGTTTGATTTAAGTGTTAGTCTTATTCTCTCTGACGAATCTGGTTGTCACGGTTTTATACCCGTCCTTTTTTTTTAATGTGATCATCGAGGTTTTATGCCTGCCACTTTTAAAATAAAGTTCGGAGGGACAAAAATTCGGGTTTTCTACAAGCATCTTGTTCTTGTAACCCCAATACATTTTTCTGTGGTAGGCAAATCATTTTTAGGGTATCTTGATAGATAGTTAACTAGGTGTTGGAATGAAATTTTTCCTAGTCAGAAACGTCTTTGTTTCAAAAAAGTCTAGTTTTTTTTTTAATCCTCCTATATTTTTTCGCAGAAATTTTATTAGTCATATTTTGGAAAATGATTTAGAGGGTCTTGTAGATGTTTTCGAATTTAGAGAAGGGAATGATTAGTATATAGAATCAAATTAGGACTTTTTCGAACAAAATCCCGGTTCCTTATACCCCTTTTGCAATGGGGAAATTTGATTTTCACCCTTGGAGCAAATTAAAAATCAAAACTGATGTTTTTATTAACAAAAGTTCCAGAACTTTTCTACCCTTAATTAGATAAATAAGTAGACTTAACAGTCTGTATAGTGTTTCCATGTTAATGAAGCTTTGATGGTGTACAAAAAGATCTTTTTACTTCCTTTCTGAGGTCTAAGTATAAGCCTAAACTTTACAGTAATCCACAGGCAAGTGATCGCATTTCAGTACGAGTGAAAAATTGTCAAAAGTGACGTTAAACGAACTAGACGTACATTAGACGTCAAAGGTATTTTTTATCCCCTTTCAACGAAGTTCGAGGGGATATAGCAAGGAAAATGTGTGTGTTTGTTTGTGTTATAGTTTAACCTAGAGACGGATATATATTTATGTAATCCTAGTGATCTGGCTAGGCTACCGCAATAGTTGAAATATAACAAAACAATCTAATTGA
>PRKT01000186.1:0-69494 GCA_003671525.1 Saccostrea glomerata
GATTACTTCAGAAAAATGAGATGGACTATTTTTATTGCGGACGTTTCTGCGAGTTTATATAGAATGGTGCGAGTTTATTTTGAATATCACAGGGGAGTAAATCGGCCGACACAGAAGCACCACGACAGCCGCTATATAATTCATTGTAAAATTACTGCGCTAGAAATCGCGTGGCAACCATGGGAGATTGAACATAGATCAACTCCCAAAAAATCATTTCATTATTCTACAAACCTTGAATATAGTCCTTTATGGTTATGGAGCTAAACCCTAGTGTATGTTCTACTTTGACATGTGATATGAGAAAAAACCAAATAAAATATTTTTGTACATTTTGTACATTATTAATATTACATTCAAACTAGAAAAATCACAGAAAAACTAAAGTGTTCTTACAAGAAAAATATACGTTTTTTTATTCAGACCCAGAGATCAAAAATTATATCGTAAATCAACATAAAATCATTTGGACAAACGTTCGTTTTAGCGGACTTTTTGGATGACAGAAATACTTTAAAATAAAGCAGTTTTATTTCCTTTGTTAGGAAGTTAAACTTCAAAAACAAAAGAGACTTTTTCAAAAATTGAACATGTCGCTATTCTGTAGAAAAGATGCCCTCCAAATTCACTTTGTGCCATCGATACAACGATGTTTTTAAGAGAAATAGGCTTTATCAACTGAATAATATTAAGCAATATTTCTCAAGAATAATTTCCTTTTTATTCAATTGACATAAAAGATAAGTCCACATTTTAAAAGAAATAGTCAAATGAAGTCTATTTTTTAGTCAATTTTCCACCCTACATTTGTAAATATTTTTCTGAAGTCTTGGTCACAATGTTTTCAATCTTTAATACGTATGATGAAGAACAGAAGAACATACCGATATAATTACAGCAAGTGATTGAAATATATACCTTTCGCCTCTAACTAATGAGAGATAGATTACCTATTTACCGATGCTAATATTCTTGACCTTTGTGCACTTACATGGGATATAATTATTAAATGTCTGTTTGGGGTTACTTTCAGGTTAAAAATGTTTACCAAAATTGGTACTTTTTATTTAAAAATATCATATTTGATAGAAAAATTGTAATCAAACACAAAGAATATGAATAAGTCACAAATAATTATGAAAAGGAATGCACATCAATTCATGATAGATATCACAAAAATGTACAAACGATAGCACGATCCACAACACTTCTCTGACTTAGACATATTTCATCAATAGTTGGCTACTGAAGATTTCTTAGGAATTTTGCATTCCTTCAAAATGGCTTCATATCATTCACATTACAACAGTAAGTTGTATACATTGTAATTTCATTATACAAAATAATCTTAGATTTGTCAACTTAATTAAGGTCAAGATCTAGTAAATGAAAAGTGCCTGTAGGTTTCTCTATTTCCAGATATATATTGTGATTAAGCATGATAACCAAAAAACTTAGTAAATTGAATGTCGCTATTCAATTAAGATTATATTGGCATGATTTTTAATTGAATTCTGTGAATTTCAAAATGCAGTATTTTCTACCATTTATATTGAATTTGTAAAGTACGGGGAAAAGTGAAATTGAATTAATTATGACGTCATAATGGATTTAGCACTGGCTGAACACATTCACTAGTCATGATGTCATACGACGTAGGTTTTTACGTAAATTTCATTTATTTTTTTCGGAAATGTATATTGTCTTAGGGGATATATAAGCTTGATATGCTGAAGATTCATTTCCAAGTGCATTTTTTTCTTTCTCCCTTTCTTTATTTGTCTCTCTCTCTCTTCTTTGATCAATCGACAGACCCAATCACAAGAACACATTGTAAGTATAGTTGTAGACTAATCTACCATTTATTCAAAAACAAAGAAATCATCATGCATGACAAGATCAAATGATACAGTATACACTTATTTCATGACCACGAGTGGAACAGTCAAACCGTTGTCCCGAGGTAATGAGGAAGACCTGGGAAACTGTTGCCTGAGGCCGAAGGCCGAGGGCAACAGTTTTTCCCAGGTCTTCCCCATGATCGAGGGACAACAGTTTGACTGTTCCCCTCGTAGTCATGAAATAAGTGTTTTATTACCTAACCTACTATATAATTTCTTAAAATGATGATATAGACATAATAATCAATGGATTTTAGAATAAATCGGCAAAAGTTTTTATTTTTTAAAACCAAACTAAACAATAGACTAATCAAATTTTCACGCCGACTGGTTAAAAACAATACATTAACAAAAAATCAATTTATCAGTGCCTCATTTGTAAACAATAATAATGAGTTGAAAGTTTGAATATAATATGCTTAGTTGGAGTTTTAACGCAAAGATCTATAATGAGTGAAGGGTCCTACCTTTTTCTCTTCAGAAAAAGTGTTCTTGGCCTCTTCTTTGAAGTGATATTAAATTAAACATATATTTATATAGGTATCAGGATTACTTTTCAGATGATAATTTCAAATTGAATGCCATTAAATTGCTTTACCGTAAATCTGAAATTTTTTATTTCGATTTTATTTTGCGAATCTGGGTCAAAATGCTATTGATTATAATTTTTGCGTTTTAAAATTTTGCAAATGGCGACTACATTGTTTACATTATCTTATTGTTGAATTATTTTTAAGAAAAATATTTTTACGAATGCAATGAACTCGCAAAATTGCTAAAAATTTATCTACAGGAAAAATTACCAGATTTACGGTATTTTATACATAATTCAATGTAATATAGCTGTAAAGTACGGGAAATTGATTATGACGTCCTAATGGATATTTCAGCCAGGTAACAGTTCATTCTGTGGCCCGGTCAACAGTTCGACTGTTTCATGACCTCGCAAAAGCATAAAATGAATCGTGAAATAGTTCAAAATGCCTAATTACAATTTATATAGTAGGTTAGGTAATAAAAATAGTTGATTAAGCATTAAATAATTGAATGATTCAAATCCAAATAGATAAGTTACAGAATAACTTTGTGTTGGTCAAATTATACAGGAGAGGAATTAACTGGCTAAAGACAAAACAAGGAAACAGCTGTAACAGCAATAAACAAATGAAGCCATTTCTGTATTGGAGCGTTCACATTTTCTTGTCCACTTGAAACATCCAGTGCTAACTTTATTCTTGTGGAAAAAAGAATTTAAACCTTATTTACTTGTTTATGAATATATATATTCATTTTGCAGTCCTTTATATAGTATTTGAATTTTATATATCTATTGATTGATCGAATATATGTATGAACTTTGTTTTGAAAAAAAATCTGATAAAATTTTTTTGTAAATTTTCCATGCTTTTAACAGTGCCAAAAATATTAATGAATTTCCTCTTACCATAAATTTTTACTCCCGGGTTTTGTTGTGACAATCAAATTTTTAGTTGTTGTGTTACCTCTGTATTCGTATGTTGTTACTCCAAGATCATCATCGAGTCCGACGAGGTCATAGTCAAAGGCATGAACAGATATATCAAACGAGGGCTATGTACAAAAAGGTAAAATAAGCATTTTTAAAATAATTGACTGCTTGATATCATCTACAATTTTGATGTTTGTATATTTACCTGTCCTCTGATGTCTTTCCACGAGTAGGAATCAGCTGATTTTAGAGATTCGGCAAATACAAACTTGTTTGTGTCACTAACTCGCTGGTTCTTATTTTTCCCATAGCACTTCTGACCGAAAAAATTACAAGAAGAAATCGGATCAAGAATTTTGAACCTTTCATTAGAAGATGTTTTTAATTTACCAGACTTATTATTTGTAGTGTGTATTGAAATTTACTCTTTAAATCATTCATGTACGCCATTATCATTGTATAATAAGATAAATTTAAAGCAAATGCAGAGAGAGAGAGAGAGAGAGAGAGAGAGAGAGAGAGAGAGAGAGAGGGTTTCCTTTGTGTCCGAGGTGTCGTTTTCAGGCATATCTCGAAATATACATCACACTCCGCTACAGAGTCGGGCTCAATTATCGGCGTAACGTCATCACAGTCACGATCCACGTCTCTGTTGTACTCCAGCAGCGTTATTGAGACGTCATAGTCTCCAAAGACAGTCTGTAAAACCAAGTTACGATTACTGTACAGATAGTGCATTGACCGTATTGACATTACCAACCCAAAATACGATAAATATGCAACTCTCCTGGATGCAAAACTTCAACACTCAAGAATCACATAATCTGAGTCTGAAAATTTAATCTACAAAAGATACTATAAAATTCAAATCGTCTGATTCATTTGGTTTTTTTAATTGGACATAAAACTAGAAAAAAATGACATAAAATAAATTCTAAAGGAAAATGAAAAGAAATCAGACAAAAAGAAATCTCAACGGGTAGGAAATGATGGATATGGAGATAACAAACAGCATTCAAAATCCAAAGTCCATAAAACAATACAAAAAAGAATACAATTTAGTACAAAACGCTTTAGATAATAATCTTATGTCCACGAAATTCGATGCAAATCAGGACGGAGGAAGACAAGGAAGAAAACAGTTGATCTCATGGAAAGATTAAGAGTAAGTAAATCACCAAAATATTTAAAATCTGACGTATGTCAGATTTTACACAAAAAACGATCCACACGGAAAATTAAAAGATAGGAAAAAGTGACGAGGTACCAGAAAATGTAAAAGTACAATAAAATAAATGTATATAAAAAAAATCATAGAAATTGTCTTCCATCTTTATTTTAATTTAAGAGCATGGAGCATTTTAATTTAAGAGCATGGACCACTTAAAGCTTTTTTGGCCCTCTAAATTTCTGAAAAAAAAAATTTAAAAAAACAAAACTACCCTGTTTTAGTCGAGCATGGACCACTTAAAGCTTTTTTGGCCCTCTAAATTTCTGAAAAAAAAAATTAAATAAAACAAAACTACCCTGTTTTAGTTGACAATACAGGTTTTAACGTTTGGACCCTCAGTTTATGACTGTTTATCTATGCGTAATTGTTTCTTTAGTCAATGCATTATGACGTTATGGTATGCGTCATCTTCTCCAAGTTTAATATTCGTGTCTTATTTTAGTTTTTATTGTATTTATCTTTACTTACAGGATTTGTCTGCTTTCGTTAGAAGATCAAATTAAAGGAAATTGTCGTCAACATTTTGAATGAATTAAAAAAATAATGCTTTTAATTCCTTTGCTGAAATCTCTTTTGTGCTTTGTAATGTTTACAGTTCTCTATAATTTAAATTCATTAAAATTCAAACAATGGTTTTAAGTAAAGGAGAAAGTCCGAAAACTCTCCATTCTGTGAGAGAAAGAACTGATCGAGGCCTGAAGGGTCGATAATAGTTTTTTTTTTCTCTCAAAGAATAGACAATTTGGGGACTTTATCATATTTAAAACATTTCCTCTATTACACAGATCTATTACAGTTTGATCCTACAATTGAACAAACAAAGAATAACAGCAAAAAGTAAAACAAATAATTCATGGAAATATGGGGGATTCAGATGGTGACAAGTGTATCAAAAAGATGAAGATTTGTGATCCCTGTCCCAAAAATGATTCCGCCTGCAGTGCAACTAGTGAGATTATTACTGTATACAGGGTTATTTTCGCCCGTCTTATTTTCGCCCTTTGACTCTTGCAAACAATTGTGCTCCGTTCTAAATTCGGTCAGGCCTAGTTTTTTAAAAAGAAATTATACTGTAGTATTTGGATTCGCCCCGTTTTAAATTCGCCCAAATGAGGGTAGGGCGAAAGGGGCGAAAATAAAACGGGTGCGAAAATTTCCCTGTATACAATATTTCATCATGAAATATGCCTTTCTCTATTTAAATTATATTGCTGTTGGATATATTTTTAAACATTCAAGGAATGGATCTACCTTGTCCAGCATTACAAATGATGTGAAGAGGATGAGAAGTTTGTTTATTGATTGAGAAAATTCTGGATGTGGATGATCTAAAATTATTATGCATCAGGATATAACATATGTATTTTTTTTGCATTGGACTTGACATTTCTAAAGATGATGTACTGTTGAACTTTTCATACAAATGTTTGATACTTATGCATAATTGTGTATTAAATTAAAACATTAATTGCCTGTTTTGTTTACTATTGAAGTTCAGAAAATATTTTGTATTTTATGTATTGTTTCCAACATTTAAAACCTGTACGTCAAGTTTGCTGTAACTGTACATTGGGTGGACAAAAAGCTTTAGATAAAGTTAAGAATTGAGAGTTTTGTCAACTTCATGCACTGTTACAGGTGCCTTAATGTACAGTTTTTAAATATCCTAATCTATTATGCTATATAATGTACTTAAAACACACAGGATTACATAACAAAAAAGTTTTAAAAGATTTTTATAAAAAAAATATTTGGCATTACAAACAATTTACAATCATCCTCATGTAATTGGTTCTTTTATTAAAAAGATATTGATTAAATCAAGAATAATAAGTAATTGATACTTCATAATAGAGCTTAAATTTGAATGTCCGTCTACTGCATTCAATAATCTGTTTATAATACATATATACCCGTCCTTTTTATTTATAAATGAAAGTGGTAATCTTTTAGATGTTCCAAAATAATAAACATGAACTATATAAACAATTTGCCCTTAATATTGAATCATAATGGCTATATATATTATACACTTCAAGGTTAAACTTTCATTTTATTCTGACTTAAGAAAAATAATAACATTAATGATTTCTTAACATACATTTGATAAACTTTAATTCAAAAGAATATTCGAATGAGTTTTAAAAATTCTTCAAAAATAAATTGCAGCATGACGAATACAAATAATGGCACATAAAAAATTAATTACTGATACAGTGTACCTCAAAATTGATATTAAGCTGTATCATTCTGTAACAATCCCCCCAAAAGTATTTGTTTAAAGAAACTCCATAAATAAGCTCCTTTTGCTCTCCTCACTGTTTCTATACTATTAACCATAATTTGAGTTTGACTAGCGGGACCGGACCATGACAAATGCATTGCACCTAATGATTACAAAAATACATGATACTTTTAGAAGTGCAGAATATAAGGACAGTCTAACCTCTTTTACTTGTGAATATGCTTATTTTTTGGTAAATTACTAGATCAAACCTACGTCTTATAAATTACAAATTTATAATTAGTTCAGGGGAGGAGGATTTGTTTGTTTTTTTTGATCAACTGAGTAATGAACATCCCTATCGAGAATTATTTTTACTCATATTGAGACACTATTTGACGGGGTACAGCTTCAAATTTATACCTATTTTCGGCACTCGGGGTATAGTTATTTCATGCTCAAATGAAAGAAGTAATGGTGATGGAATGCACTGCTTTACAAACTAATTCGTCCAAAGCCTACCATAGTACTATACTATATAATAATTACCTTGGAAACAAATCCTGTGAAGAAAACCACTGCAAATATCCAGGTCTTCATCTTTACTTTGCACTAAGCTATTTTTCTCCGCCTCCTATTTAAATCTAACTTCAAGCGGAAGTTCATCTTCTACAGTCCTTATTGCTTCGATTGGCAAAGAAAGCGAGCAATAGTGCGTCAAGGAAAGAGAATTAAAAAAAATCAAATCTAAACATTTTACACATTTCTTTAAAACCCTGTCCATATAAAAATCAGAAAAAATGGGTGTAAAGGTGATACATAACTGCAAAGATTAGGCTTTGCTGCCTTATTGTATCACTTCATATAAGTTTTATATGTACTGGTACTTAACGTTTGTTCAAATTAAAAGATCTACACCAAATAAATGATCAATCCCTTCTGCAAAACAGAAATTTCCACATGATATGTTTTTGTTCCATGAAACATTTGGAGATAACGAACAGTATTCAAGATCATGACCTCTTGTCATCTTCGGGAAATAATGGGGAAAAAAATCCGTCTTAAATTCACTGTATAAATAATAGTCTAACAATGAATATGAAAAAGTCAGTCAGCATTTGACTCAATGATAAATTGTGTTTTACCGACAAAGTAATTGTCTCGACCAAAGAACTTGTCATGTCTTCAAACGAAACTACTGATATTCTTGTTTCATCGACTTGTTTGTTGATACAATGTAGGTATTTCATTTTAGAAATCGTTCGTACGTAGAGCATGCTCTTGCGTATCGAATCAACTGAGATACATAAACTCTATATGCAGGTGATGAAGGTATATTGCTGCATAAGTAAGAGAAGTTAACAATAGAAAAGTTAGTCATCGCGTTTGTTATAGAGTTTGGTTTTTAGATTACCATTAACGTCTTTTTCAAGTAAAATATTCAAATATGAAACATATTTGTCAGACTCTGTAGTATCTGTATCTGTAGTTGATATGGGAATGGAAATTACCATTAATTGTTAATTGACAATACGTCGTCGATATATCTTAATGTCGAATTGTTGGCTTCAACAAATGTGTTTTTATTTTCACGCATACGATTTTGCACAAATTTTGCTTCAATGAATGCAAAAATAGGTCTGCTAACGGGGCGAAATTGGTACCCATGGTAATTCCAATACATATATATTTTTAGAAGACCAGTTCTTCAAAAACCACATAGATATTGTCAATCAGTAACTCAAGCATCTTTTTGATACTTACTTCAGAATACTTGTGTACAATCAGTATGTTTTAACAAAAAATTTTTGAAAATGACAAAGTAAATAAATTTACGAGTTCCATTTTTTTTTTGGGAAAAACTAGCTGTCAATGACCAATAACATCAAAATATCTAGATCTTGATTCATCGTAGGGAAAGATTTTATCATATAAAATTTATTATTCATATTATCAGATATAATTATTAATTAATAATTATTGTTTTATAATATCAAGAAGATTTTCCGGTAAAATGAAGGACAGTTTGTCAAGAGTGAAAAATGATAATGTTCACAGCATTTTAAAATTTCACTACTTTTTTTTCATATTTTTAATCAATATGCCTAGCAACTTTCAAATGGATCAATACTAAATTTATTTCATGAAGGATATGGAAATAACGAACAGTATTCAATCTCAACGTCCATTAAACAATATACAAAATAAGAGCAGAGCAAACACGGACTTCCGAAACATCAGAGGTGGGATCAGGTGCCATGGAGGAGTGAGCATCCCCTGCCGACCGGTCACACCAACTGTGCGGTCGTTGTCATAATCAGGAAATAACGGAAAAAATTCGTCGTCAATTCAGTGTATAAATAATGGACTAACAATTAGTATGAAAAACGTCAGTCAGCATTTCATTCAATGATAAATTGTATTTGCTGACAAGGTCATTGTATCGACCATAGAATTTACGAAATGATGACTTCAAACGAGACTGTTGATATTCTTGTTTCATCAACTTGCTTGTCAATAATTTACCTCGTTTAAGAAATTGTTCATACGTAGAGCATTCTCTTGCGTATCGAATCAACTGAGATATATATACTCCGTATGCAGGTGATGAAGGTATATTGCTGCATAAGTAAGGGAAGTTGACGATAGAAAACTTAAAGTCATCACGTTTATCATATAGCTTGGTTGTAAGATTACCATTAGTGTTTTCCATTTGTTTATCTCATGTTGTTTATGTTGAAGTTGTTGTAATAGGACTTTTTGGCGTAGTGATGTATAACCTTTTGATTTGCTTTTGTTGTTTCTTTTGCTGTAGTCGTTGTTGTGGATGTTGCGTTTGGTAGTGTAATAACCTTTTCCTGTGTTCTTTAAATTCTCTGTAGTCGTTGTTGTTGTTGTATCTGTTGGTGTAATTATCTTTGCCCGTTTACTTGTTATTCTTGTCGTAGCCATCGTTGTCGTAGTGCTTGGTGTTGTAGTTGGTGTAAAAACCTTTTTCTGCGTACTTGTTTTTCTCGCCGTAGTCGTTGATGGAATTTTTTATGTCGTTGGAGATACCATTGTTCTTTTGTTTCAATGATCACATAGTTGTCCAAAATAATTTACTGAACAAGAGACTGTCAGTGTTAATTTTATCCTAGTTAATGGAAAATACAATATATGTTTTAAAAAATAAGGTATCATATATTTTTAAACATTTATGGAGCTATAAATACGTGTTGGTCACGAGATCAAATACCATAAAGCCATTTTGGTCTCGTACCAACTTGTATTCATAGCCCAATAGATGTATTTAAATGATACCTTTTTGCTTATAATTACATTTGTGACGTTCATATTTTATATTTGTTCACATGTGAAATGTTTTATTATATTACTCATTGGCATGAACGTAATCTGTTAATTGCGTGTGAACCCTTTATGACGTCACTGAAAAACTTTATGATACGATGAACCTGTATCTATACGGTTATATATACGCACTACTTTCAACAGTTTTTTTTTATAAAGGGAAACATTTGCAAATGTAAATATAAAGTCATAATTAGCATTAAAGTTTTGCCTTTCTTACATTATCAAAAGTTTCTGTAATTGAATGAAACATTGATCAAGATTGTTTAAGGTTATCGCGGGTTTACTGCATAAAAATTCTTACGAGAAAACATATATATCCTGAAAATTTGACAAATGTTCCTTAGAATTTACTGCGTATTATCTGAAACTTTTATTAAATTTGTCTACGTAGTTTTAATGTTCTGTTAATGTAAACACGGTATAGTTTTTAGTACCTTTTTACGCTTTACTATTTAAAAATATGGGAAAATGACGTTTTTCAGCCAATTATATGGAAGGAGTTTCTTTTGAAAAGTTTGGATAACTTTTTAAAGACGTAGACAAATTATTCAGGAGTTTCAAAATATCAAGATGAGGTAAAACCAAAACTCAAATTTGCAATGAAATGTTGCATTGGTTCTTCTATCAACTTGAACTTGCCCTAACGATAATACAGGAATTTTGAAATATAACTCAAACTTGCAATGAAAGGCAATATGAGTTAAAAATGTAATTATAAGCAATGAATCATTACATTTATTTCTTGAAAGATATTATCTTATAAATACATGTAATGATTCATTGCTTATAATTAAATCATTAACTCATATTGCCTTTCATTGCAAATTTGAGTTATATTTCAAAATTCAAGTATTATCGCTAGGGCAAGTTCAAGTTACTAGTAATAGAAGAACCAATGCAACAGCTTCCGTTCTGAAAAGTAGCGTGATATTTGATTTTCGTTTAGGACGTTGCACTTCCACAGCTTTTAACATTTGTGACGTAAAAATAAATCGTAATCTTTAACCTTTTGACCCCGTTTGTGTTATGGTGTTTTAAATACCTTAAATTTTCACACAATTTACATGAAAAATACAAGTATTATGTAAATATATAGATTTAAATTCGCATCATCTCATACGCACTAACTCATAACACACATTACACACATCTTCACCCCTCCCCCCCACGCACACACAGAGAGATAGAAACTGACCATAGACTTTTATTTCCGGGTCTTGTGGTGACCGTTAATCCCTCAGTTGTATTCCCTCTGTACACGTAGCTTGTCACGCCCAGATAATCATTTTTACCGGTAACATCGTAGTCGTAAGCGTGAATTGATAGTTGAAAGGATTGCTACGTAAAACAAGAGGCCCATGGGCCACATCGCTCACCTGAGCACATGGGCTAGCAGTGGCGTAGCTAGGCTCAAAATGAAGTGCATGCTAAAATTGGCAAGGGGACTTGGGGCCGCCCTGAGGCCCCCAGTGGGTCCAGGGCGAAGCCCTGGTGGGGGCCCAGGGGACGAAGCCCCCGAAAGCTCTGGATTCTGACGATTTAAACACTCATAAATTAGTCATTAAAGTTAAGAAAATGCATGTCTTGACACTGTTTTATCATTAGAAATAAAACCATTAGGAGCCTTTATGATAGTCTTGGTGAGAGCCGTAGATACTACAATTTTTGGTCAGACATCAGACCGAAATTTTTAGTCACTACTGGTCTTACTGAGATTATCATAATAGCAGAGAGACGGTTTTTCCTATCCTATCAATATTAACGTTGAAGCAATATGGGCTATCGTAGTTTATTAGCATCTATTAACAAAATTGGTGATTTTTTGGCAGGTCTAAAAAATTTTGGCAATGTTTCCTTTTCCAAAGATTATTAAAAAAGTCGGAAAAACCAAGAAAATAGGGGTTTATCAGCTAGTGGACAAATTTAAGCCCATAGCTATAATCCACCAAAGGTAAAATAATTTTTTAAAAAAAGAAGTTGCCTAGAAGAATCTAATTAAATTCACATGCTATATTAAATCATTTGGCCCCGGGGCCTGGTCTCTTCAACTCTAAAATTTAATTTGAGATGAGAAAATTTGATGATTAAGGTTTATCCAAATTCAAAATTTTATGGGTTCAATGTAGAAAATTGCATTTATTTTCATTAAATACCGTTTAGATTAATTAGTAAATATGGCTGTATGGTTAAAATAAATAATTCTAATTGTTCATTACGCCCGTAAAAATGCAATATTTCAAAAGAAATATTTCTACAAGATAACTTTTTATTTTAATGCAATAAGTATTTTGATACCCCGGTTACCCATCAACTGGTTAATTTCTTTCCATAATCCTTTCAAAGCTAAAACACCTTATCTTATCCTCCTTCAATGAGTAAGAAGTCTGTAAAACAGTTTGTCGTGTGTTGCCACCTTCGTGACGTTTAATAATTTGTTTGAAATTCTCAAAAGTATTATTAATAATGACATATAATTTTTAGCAGACACAAGATATCAAGATGAGAAATAAAACCAATTTTGTAAAGGTAGATAATCCAAATTTACAGTAATTACCACTTAGATTTAACAGAAAAATCATGAAAATGGGTCTGAAAACGCTAAAACATTAATTTAAACAACAAACAAATGTCGGAGGCGGGGCGGCAGGAGGTAAATAACAAACTTTGAAACAACGTCCGTCCTCCAAGGATGTAGATGGGAGAAAAGGCAGAGTAACGCACCCTTCATAAAACCAAAACATACTAAGCTTATGTATGATAGGAGTTTTAGTGAATCTTATCTTTGAAGGTCTGTACATACCCAATAATTACACCTTCATTCACAAATAACTATTTATTTGAACCTGCTCATAGAGAACCAAATACTAAAATCTTGACGATACTTTTTACTTTTCTTTTTACATAGATGGAAAAATCTCCCTTAATGGCAGGCTTCCAATCTGGGGCCCAAATTCTATCCGGCACTCCGTGATGGATCATATTTTGCATATCCACCAGTTTTGCTATTTAACACAAAACAAGTTAATTTTTTTCCCAGTATTTTATAACAAAGGAATTATTCAAAAACGTAATCCAACACAATCATTCTTATTCTCATTAATTAATATCCAAACCAGAGGTACAAGGGGTAACCCTGAATTTCGTGGTTACACCGGGGTAAAAGTTGGTTTAAGTATGGAATAGAGCGGATACCAATAGGAGACCTGCATGATCCCTCAAACCTGTTTCCAACCGGAAGTAAAATGGGTAACCCTGCGGTGACTCTGAATTTTTTGGATTACACCAGGGTATTCCTTTTAAAAGTGGAAATTCGAAAATATTTAAGTATGGAAAAGTACGGATACCACTATGAGACTTATATAATCCCTCAACCCTGACCCCACCAGGAAGTAAAAATGGATAACCCTTGGATGACCCTGAATTTCAGGTTCGGTTATCCCTTGGAAGTTGGAATTCGCAAAGGGTTGAGTATGGAATAGAGCGGATAACACTAGGAGACCTGCCTGATCCCTCATTCGTGTTCCCAACCGGAAGTAGAAGGAGTAAGCCTTTGGTGACCCTGAATTGTACGGTCACGCCAGGGTTGTCCCTTAAAGTTCCGGGTGGGAAGAGGGTTGAGAAATCATGCAAGTGTGCCAGACGCATTCATTCTATTACCTACGTGACCCTTCCCAAATTCCGACTTTTAGGGGAGAAGCCTGGTGTAAATCTGAAATTCAGGGTTACACTACCTGAGCATGCTTCCATATAAATTATGATGAATTATGGCTTTGTCATTCTTGAGAAGATTTTTAAAGAATTTTCCTATATATTTCTATGTAAAATTTTGGTCGGCCATTTTGGCCCCGCCCTACCCCCGGGGTTATGATTTGAATAAACTTTAAACTACACTATCTGAGCATGCTTCCATATATATATATATATATATGATGAATTATGGCTTTGTCATTCTTGAGAAGAAGATTTTTAAAAAATTTTCCTAAATATTTCTATTTCTGAAACACAAAAGTTTGTTTACAAGACAGAGGAAATTTGGACGGGCACAGAAAAAAGAGTCGAAAAATAATAAATAACATGTTCATTACACAAAATTTCTAATACCGGGGAACAGAATTATATGTAGTTTAACTTTAAACAAAACATTGTTTGTTTATTCATTCGTTTTATTAAATTATGCATAAAAAATCTAGTTGTATCAAACATGGAGGTCAAGGCACAGAATACGCTAACTTTGGGAGAAAAAAAGTCTCGATTTTTACAATAAACATATACTTTTTCGCAATACAATCTCTTTAAACATCTTTAATCTATCAAATTTGAGTACATACAGAGCTACGAAATAATCCATCACTTTGCACGAGCATATTTTGTGAACCACACGTTTTTTCCGTGAAAACGGCACTTTTTGAGTGTCTGCACATGCGCCGTACCCCTGTTTGAGGGTACTGATGTCCAACATCCGTTTACCCTCGTTTGAGGGTTCGACTAGACTGATTATATTCAAATGGAAGGGGGACTAACGATTACAAAGAGAGGCCCAAATGTAAGGTATGTTTATAAGCTTAACATAAGCCAAGGAATGAAGGCTGTCCGAAATACCATACAGCTAATTAAACAAGTTAACTGTGATGTGGCGGTCATCGTAGTTTAACACAAGACACATAAACGGTTTAAGAATATTAAATGTATATTCATATTGATATTTAAGACGGAAAAAGAAGGTAACTCAATTTCAAGAACACGAAATGTCAAATGTACGAAGCTATCTCCGATTTCTCTTTCAGGTTACAAACTAACTTGATCCTAATTTATTCGATATAGTCTGTCCTGTCTTCCGGATTGATAAATGTAAAATATTTTTTTAAAAATTTGTATCTACATTAAATACACTCTTAAAGTTGCTTTTATCAAGATTCTGACATGATCAGGCAAGAAAAATAATGTTTTTAAAAAAGTAATACACCTATATACATAAACTCTCAAAGGGGTGCAAGCTGACTTCTTTGAAATAATACCCTCCTCACTTCAGCGCCTATTTCAGAACTCTAAGGCATTACTTTATTTCGTTGCCACAGTTCTCTTCCCTACAGTGATGATTTTCCTAAATGTTGATGCGGTTGCAGTCGTGAACACGCGTTTAATCAACAGAAAACGGATACAATTTTTCGATTTGGGGCTCATCTCGCTGAATCGTAATAACAACAAGGAGCACACGGCTGTCCAGTCATGCGGGTCCAACCGACTCAGGAGAAGAGCTTTGAGAGAATCTGATAAAGGATTAGAGGACATAATTCAATTAGGGCGCTCACTAGAATTATCGGATTCTCAGGCTCAAACAATGGAGCGCCATGTGGATCAGTGTGCTGTTATGCGATCATTATGTTTAATTTGATCGGATTTGGTATTCCATTTTTTGTAAACTGGTGTATAAAATTATCTCCTTTGACTGAAGTTTCATTGTCCGTGTAGTTTTAGCGCCATTAGTTTGTCGGGGTAGCCAAATCACAAATGTAAGTTTTATACTTATTCTTTTTTATATATTGGTCCTAGTGACTTAAAGATTTGAGAAAAATTGAAGATGATCTTATAAAACTTCATACAAAATATTCTAGAGTAATTGAAGAATACCTGTCTTATTTGAAAAGACATTCAAAGTTTTGAAAAAATGTCGCAAGATTTTCAACGAAAGGAACTTGTGATTGATTTGTACTGAAACAGATAGAAAATTAAAGTTAGAGGCAGCCGAACATCTGTCACAAAGAACTTCGGAAAAAGGCTCATCACATGGATCTTCCATAGAATCACAGATCGACAAAAGGGAATTGACTGAATATTACGTAACCGCGCATTTCAGTGGAAATTTGCAAAGTGATAATATTTCGAAGGACATCGAACTTCCTCCAAATAATCTACCTCCAATCAATCCTTTGTCCTTTGAATCACCGAGAGAAAAACTTAACGTTCAAGCAACGCCAAAACCAGAGAAACCATATATGTTGAACCCGTTAGCACCTTCCTTCGTACCAGATCTTCATCTTAGTGAAACAAAGAAAGATGACCCTATGTTAGGAGGACTTGTCCAATTCTTGTTGAAGAAAGATGTGTTGCTCACTCGTTTTAGTAAGTTTACTGACAATCCTGAACAATACACTATGTGGAAAACGAGCTTCAAAAACATCGTTAAAGAACTTAATGTGTCTCCGTTTGAGGACATGGACTCGCTTGTAAAATGGCTCGGACGTCGTCTGCCAACTTTGCGTCAAGCATTAGAACTTCAAATGTTCATTCGCCCGAGAGAGGACTTCGTAAAATATGGGAGCAACTTCAAGAAAGATATGGTCGTCCAGAAATGGTTGAAGCAGCACTAAAGAAGAAGTTAGACAACTTTCCCAAACTTACTACAAAAGACATGAACAAGTTGTATGATTTATTAGACAAACGTTATCAGTCAACGAGGGAACCTGACAAACATTGTTGGAAATGTGGAGGAGTGTTTCCACACAAGGGAGACAAACCATGCCCAGCTCATAACCTAAAGTGTCACAAGTGCCAGAAAATAGGACATTTCAAGTCTGTGTGCAGGAGTAAAAAGGATACTAAAGTCAGGATGAAAGAGAAAGTACAGTTCATGACAAAGCACAAACACTCTTCATCTGGATTTGACAGTGATGATTACTGTTATGGAATCAAAATAATGAAATCTGGTTTAAACCGTGTGAAAGGCCCATATCCTGAAGTATCCGTAAACAAACACAAGCTCAAGTTACTAGTGGATAGTTGTTCATTTGTAAACATACTGGACGAATCTGATTACGTTAAAGTAGAAAGTCCCAAGCTTCGACGAAGGAAAGAACATTGTGAACTTGTACCTTATGGAGGTGGCAAAATACCAGTTCTAGGGACTTGTGATTTGACATTAGAAAGAGAGAAGAGCTATGATATTGTGATGTTCTATGTTGTGAAAGGTGTAAATGGATCCTTGTAAGGCTACCCCACTGCTGATAGCCTACAAATCATCAAATTTGTGAACATTGTGAAAGACATCAAGAAGAAATTTCAAGGCATTGGGAAATTAAGGAATCACCAAGTGAAGATTCACATTGACACCAGTGGCTGGGTCATTCTACGGATAGAGGCCCAAACGAACTTTGCAAAAGTCAGAATTCATATACCCTATTCTGTTAAATTTTCTGCGTTATTGACTAAATCTAACATGGAGGTTACCATTTCAACATCAAGCAGCAATGTTTAAATATTTTATTGCTTAATTTTAGACTTACACATACATACATGAAAAAATTGTCATTACCGCAACTGACTACTAAATCGTCATAAAATATTGTTACAGTAATTAACCAATTTTTTCATAGTTTGAAGTAATAAATCTTAATATCTTACCTTTATGATTTGAGTGAAATATTCGCACATTATTAGCTCACCTGAGCCGAAGGCTCAATTGAGCTTTTCTGATCACATTGTGTGCGTCGTCCGTCCGTCCGTCTGTCCGTCCGTAAACTTTTCACATTTTCGACGTCTTCTCAAGAACCACTGGGCCAATTTTGACCAAACTTGGTACAAAGCATCCTTGGGTGAAGGGGAATTTAAATTGTTAAAATGAAGGGCCAAGTCCCTTCACAAGGGGAGATAATCAAGAAAAGACAGAAATAGGGTGGGGTCATTAAAAAATCTTCTTCTCAAGAACCACTGGGCCAGAAAAGCTGAAACTTATGTGGAAGGATCCTTGGGTAGTCTAGGTTCTAAATTGTTCAAATCATGACCCCCGGGGATTGGGCGGGGCCACAATGGGGAATCAAAGTTCTGCATAGAAATATATAGGATAAATCTTTGAAAAAATCTTCTTCTTAAGAACCACTGGGCCAGAAAAGCTGAAACTTATGTGGAAGCATCTATGGGTAGTCTAGATTCTAAATTGTTCAAATCATGAGCCCCGGGAATTGGGCGGGGCCACAATGGGGAATCAAAGTTTTACATAGAAATATATAGGAAACATCTTTAAAAAACTTCTTCTTAAGAACCACTGGGCTAGAAAAGCTGAAACTTATGTGGAAGAATCCTTGGGTAGTCTAGATTCTAAATTGTTCAAATCATGACCCCCGGGGATTGGGCGGGGCCACAATGGGGAATCAAAGTTCTGCATAGAAATATATAGGAAAAATCTTTGTAAATCATCTTCTTAATAACCACTGGGCCAGAAAAGCTGAGACTTATGTGGAAGCATCTTTGGGTAGTCTAGATTCTAAATTGTTCAAATCATGACCCCCGGGGGTAGGGCGGGGCCACAATCGGGAATCAAAGTTTTACATAGAAATATATAGGAAAAATCTTTGAAAATCTTCTCAAGAACCACAGGGCCATAAAGCTGAAACTTATGTGGAAGCATCCTGGGGTAGTGTAGATTTCAAATTGTCTAAATTATGATCAGTGGGGTAGGTGGGGTCACAATATGTATTACAAGGGGGAAATCTAGACAAGAACATAATGGTCAAAGCTTCTCGGGTGAGCGATGTGGCCCATGGGCCTCTTGTTTTTCGTACTGTGGTGGTAAATTTACGTTTTCAAAAAAAACGCAAAAAAAAACCATTGGTCAATAAACAACTTGAGGAGTGTATATGATTATTTTACTGCTATTTTTCTACGGTGCGAGATTTCACGGATTCATGCATGTTGAGTAAACACTTTATTACATTTATTATTAGATTAATTGATAATTAATTGACATATTTTCTCCTCGTCATAGTAATGACAATGCGTTGCGTTAGTGACCGTGCGTTCCGGTAAATACTTTCGAGTTGTTTCGATCCAATATTTTCATAACTTATTCTGTAATTTTTTGTATCTTATCCTTCAGAAAACCCAATGTGGTATCAAGCAAGAATGAACTTTATTATCAATTTAACTACTAACAACACAATTATTTTTCAACCAGAAAGGCTACCAACAAAAAACAAACATTTGAAATTGTTCTACGTTGCAAAAATACACACCAAATGATCACAGTTACATTTACTGTAATAACTGGAGCAAGAGTTCATAATCGGTTTTTGATAATTGGAAGTGCCCACCACCCACCAGAGAAGGCTCTTGTATTTTGCAAACAACTTTGTTATGTTCATACCAAAGGATATCTGGCAGAAGGGGCAAAAAATATCGGTTTTGACCGATCTTGTGCATGACTTTAATTTCGAAGTCTTCATCATCAACATCCTTGACGATTCCTGCACGTCATCGTACAGAATGACATTCCACTTTCCAATCCAGTCTGTATCAGCCAAAGAGGGATTGGATTCAGTGGGAGGATCTACATCCGGAGAACTCACACGAGCTGATACCGAAGTGAAGGTAAAAGCTGAAGGCTGGAAACACTCGCACGACTTCGGCTTTGCACAAAAGCAACTGAGTACCCTCACCCTTAAATTGTGTCTCTCCTCTGAATAAACCTCTGAATGAGAATGAATGGAATATAATTTCTAAATAAATGGTCAATATTTTAATACAATGACTCAAATTTAATAAAACTACAAATATACTGATATCTGATGTAGCTTCATGGTCTGCGGAACAGAGTCTATTCTATGGATATCCTCAACATCTGCTTAACTAACTAAATAATATTGAATAGTCGAGTCTTTTCGCTGCAATGAAGTCTTCATTAATTTTGCATTATTTATACTCCCACCTTTACAGACAAAGGCGTCTGCTGCCTGCTTCACCGATCCACCAATACCATCTGCAGGGCCTTTCCCGTGGCCAGCTTCTAAGAAAGACCAGTTACCTACTTTGAAACCCCAGTCAAAGAGCAAAGTTGAAAGCAAATAAAAATTTGCCTTGCATCTATATTGGGTTGAGGGTCCGTCGCTTACAAAATACAGTGCTTATGTCTGGATATGTACTTCGCAGCAAGGACAGAATTGGTTTTAAGTGGGCCCAGATAGCTGGGGGTCCATGCTTGTTAAAATCAGAAATGGTACTGAATCCCGTACATGTGTCTTTGTAATTAAACACACTTGCATGTAGGGTGATCTGGTTTTGGTTAACACCAAAATGCACACTTTGGATTTCTCTACCATATTTGCACTGGTAGTTTTCTGAAAAGTCGATATGTATCATTACTTCGTTTTCTGTCATACTTTGTCGCAAAGTTCTAAGAGCGATGTACTGATGTTTAATATTGAAGAAATGGCGACAAATCATCTTTAGATTTTCTTGGAATTCTTCAACAAGTGACATAGCACTGTTGCAACCACTATTGAAATAACGACCACTATTGAAATAATTACATCAATAGCGCTTCATGAAAAATATGCCCACGTGCAAGTCTGTGTGATTCACACACCAATAATTCACACTTAACTTAAAAGATACCTTATATTTACATTTTACATGTATGGAAGTGTGGTGGTCCTGGAGGTACTGGGCACAAATTGCCCTGCTACCTCCGATCACTTGGTATACGTCACAGCACCTGTCGTGACGTATACCTATCCTCGCTCTCTTTTCTGTTATACGCTGCAGAGTACGGACGTGTCTCTGTCAGCTCCGCCATTATTGTAATCTATATTGTATATTATATTGCGGGCACTAATAAACAGCGGATTATATTAACATAGTGTTTTCTCTGTTCCGCCATCACTTAAGTAACAGTATATAATATAGAGAAACGCTATATTGGCGCTGCGAGCAGGGTATTTTAGTTTGACTGCGGGGTAAAACCTTACCTGCACGTGTTGGTGCCGGTCGCCATCTTGGATATTTTTCCGAGATGTACGGCAGCAGTATTTATTTTATTTTGTATATACGTTTATACTCGCGTTTCTTATTTAGGGGATTAACCGCTTAATTCATGTAAGTTTGTATTTTTGCCGTTTTGAGGATACCGGGCGAGATGGACCATGTGTTCAGTTCCTTTGGTAGGGGGAGGGGGACTTTGAGGCCGAGTGGGGACTGGGACGTTCATGTTGGGGGAAATGACCAAGCGGGTCTGGGGAGTACCCCGGGGGAACGCAGTCCGCGGAAAGTTCCGCCTCCTGGAAGCGTGAGATTTGCTCCGGGTGTGTGTAGCACACCGATGCCCCAGGGGGAGGGTGCCCCAGATAATGTCACCCAGTATGAGGGGGGAGACATGTCGCTTACACAGGGAGCTGATGGGTCTTTGGAAACGCCCGGTTTCCAGCAGTTTTATTCCCTGCTCCAGGAACGACAAACTATCCTGGAGGGGGTCGTTGACCGACTTCAAGGGGACATTGGTCAAGTCCGAGAGGACATTGGTCAATTCCGAGGGGAAATGGGTCAGATGCAGGGAAATATTTCCGAAGTTCAGGGTGACCTTTGTGCAGTTACTAGCAGAGTAGATAACCTTGGTCAGGACGTAGGGGCCCTTCGGGGGGATATAGGCTCATAAGAAGCTAACATGACGTCTCAGCTGGGGTCTATGGAAACCAATATGGGGGCCCTGAAGGCCGATATGTCGTTTCATATGGGGTCTATGGAAACAAACATGGGGACTCAGTTAAGTGAAATAACTAAAATGCTTGCGGGAATGATGAAGTCTGAGAAACCGCAGTCAGTAACTGAGCCACAGGAGCTGAAAGTCACTGCCAGCCCGTCTGTAATGACTAGTAGCCAGGGGAGTCCCTGGGTTCCTAGCTCATTGCCAGTGCAGTGTCCTACAGTGCAGCCCGTTGCTAGTTTACCTAGTACCGAATATGTTTCTAACCAAAACTATAAGGTCACTTCTGTTTCTGCATCTCAAAGTCTGCCATTTTCTTCAGTAGACTACAGTAGTCTTGGCTCGGGTTTGCCGAGTACTATAACATTTGGCTCGTTCTTATCAGGGAACGGGGGGTATCCTATACATCCTAGCACGGGCCCTTCTGTTCCGAGTCATGTCATCCAGCCATCTTCCTCAGACTGGGCGTCCGCCCCAGTGCTGGTCCGGAAGAAGGATGGCAGCGTCCGTTGGTGCGTGGACTAAAGAGCCCTGAATAAGGTGACAGTCAAGAACACGTACCATCTGCCACTCATTGAGGAGTGCATGGACACGCTAGCGGGAAACCGCTGGTTCTCCAAGCTTGACGCTAATGCGGCTTACTGGCAGGTTAAGATAGCTCCGGAAGACCGAAAAAAGACAGCCTTTATTACAAAATATGGTCTATTTGAATTTACTAGAATGGGGTTTGGTCTGTGTAATGCCCCCGCGACCTTTGCTAGGGCCATAAATTAGGTGTTACACAGGCTGAACTGGAAGATAGCCTTAGCCTTCTTAGATGATATCCTAGTTCTAGGATCTACCGCACGCGCTCACCTTGATAACCTACGACAAGTGTTTGAGCGGTTCCGAGCATATGGCCTTAAATTCAAGCCTCGGAAGTGCGAGCTGTTTAAGACTAAGGTTGAGTTCCTTGGTAGAACCATGAGCGAGCACGGAGTTGAGATGGGGGATCAGTACATTGAGTCAGTGCGTGACTGGCCAGTTCCACGTGATGTGAAGGGCGTAGAGCGCTTTCTTGGCTTCGCCAATTATCACCGCAGTTTCATCCCTCACTTCTCCAGAATTGCGGCTCCGCTGTATGCGGTTACCGGAAAAAGTGGTTTCCGGTGGAGTGAAGAGCAGCAGAGTGCTTTCGAGGAACTCATTCAGTTAATGACCCTTCCTCCAGTTCTAGCCATACCGAACAGTACAGGTCATTTCAGCCTGGACACTGACGCCTCGGATTATGCCGTAGGCGGTGAATTAAGCCAAGTCCAGGGTGGGAAAGAAAGAACAATTGGGTATGGGAGTGCTGTGCTGTCCGCAGAGCAGCGCGGGTATTGTACTACTCGTAAAGAGCTTTTGGCGGTAATTAAGTTTACCAGACAATTCCGCCATTACCTGCTGGGTCGTGAGTTCACAGTCAGGACCGATCATCATAGCATGGTCTGGCTAATGAACTTCAAGCATCCGCAGAACCAGATTGCTCGATGGCTCGAAGAACTGAGCCAGTACAACATGCGGATCGTACATCGCCCGGGAAAGAAGCATGTAAATGCTGACGCTCTGTCCCGGGACATACCTGATTTATGCCAGGGGTACTCGACGAGAATTAGGGTCGAAGACTTGCCCTGCGGCGGATGCCGTTATTGCCGCCGAGCCCACGAGCGCTGGCATGACTTTAATACTGAAATAGACGATGTTATCCCTTTGTCCCAACTCTTTGACGAAACGCCTGTGCCAGCGGAATGTCCGTCCGCTGAAGGGGGTAGTTGTGGTTCACTAGATCCCACCCTTCGTCAGGCCATTGTTTCTAGTTCTTGGGAAGATACTTCCTCGACTGTGAGTGTTTCTGCACTCCCCAGTTTCCAGATTAATGTCAGTGGGGTGTCGAGTTTAAATCCCAAGACTCGACTGTGAGTGTTTCTGCACTCCCCAGTTTCAAGATTTATGTCAGTGGGGTGTCGAGTTTAAATCCCAAGATTGAGACAGTTAGTCCTCAAGTCTGTCAGTTAACAGGTGACACTGCGGGAATTTCGCTATCCTCATACAGTTCTGCAGACCTAGCCCAGAAACAGAGAAATGACGAGGCTATGGTATACCTAAGACAGTACTTAGAGTCTGGGGACCTACCTACCGAAAGTGACTTAATTATCTGCAGTCCGGAAGAGAAATGCTATCTTCTGGAGCGAGACTGTTTTTATCTCGACGAGACAGGAGTTGTTTGGCGAGAACCGGATGACTCGGATGCGCCCCGTCGGCTTCTAGTGCCGCGGAGTCTCAGATCCGAGATTAGGCACTTATGTCACGACATACCGTTCTCTGGTCACCAGGGAATCCAGAGAACTAAAGAACGCCTAAAACAACAGTTCTACTGGTGGCGGATGACAAACGAAAAATAAAGTTATATGTCAAGACTTGCGACGTATGTGCAAGGAATAAGCGAGGTTCGTTGCCGAACAGGTCAGAGCTCAAGAGCTACCAAGCGGGAAGCCCGATGGAGAGGGTACATTTAGACTTTCTCGGGCCGCTTCCCAGAACTGATAGCGGGAACGAATACATTCTTATGATGGTAGATAACTTTACCAAGTGGGTAGAGTGTATTCCGCTTCCGTCTCAGACAGCGGAAGTTACCGCCCGTTCCGCTATCAATGACTTCTTTTCTCGGTTTGGTTATCCTTACGAAATCTTTACAGATCAGGGCCGTAACTTCGAGAGTGAGCTGTTCTGTAAGATTTGTGCCATGTTGGGGATACATAAAGCCAGGACCACACCCTACCGTCCGTCAGGGAATGGCCAGGTAGAGCGCTATAACCGCACTCTAATGGACGCGGTTCGTTGCTACATAGATGGCCAGCCCAAGTCATGGGATAAGTTCTTGGGCCCATTGGCTGGAGCGTTGCGGTCCGCGGTAAACCGCCATACTGGATACACTCCAAATCGTCTCATGCTGGGTAGGGAAGTAAATATACCAGCAACCTTGATGTTCGCTCCACCGCCTTCCACGTCTTTTCAAAATGGGGAGGAGGGTGAGGTCGACAAGTATGTATGTGATCTAGAAGAAAATGTTCAGAGAGCGCACGACATTGCCCGCGGAAAACTAAAAGTCGCGCAAAAGGCAATGAAAAGGTCTCATGACATTAAGGTCATTACCAGTAAGTTCAAGGTCGGAGATTTGGTCTACTGGCGCCGCAATGCGGGAAAAAAGGTAGAGTCAGTATGGAGGGGCCCTGGGATAATAATAAAAGCCAAATCGGACACAATATTTGTTGTAAAATCTCGGCGCGAGGTCAAGGTCATGCACCATGACAAGCTTAAAAGGTGCGAGTCCAGGCAACTCCCCAAATGGTTAATAAACTGTAAGAATAAGTTGCCCGGACAGTCGGTAGCCTGAGATGTGGAAAGTTCTCCTACGCATGATGCGGTGGCACCGCTGGGGACCACAGACTCAGGAATAAGTCCTGAGAGACCGGGGAGTGGGGGTCACTCAATAGTTAGCCCTAAACCAGCGGAGTCAGTAGGTCCGTATATGGGTACTCGTAAACGGGTTAGGGAAAGACTAGATCAATCTAAACAACCCCAATCGCCCAAGAGACCTAGAGCCACCAGGGGAGCTAAAACCAGAAAATATTGTGTTTGCTTACAGTCTAATCCCAAGGGGATGATGGTGCAATGCGACAGCTGTCGGGACTGGTTCCATCCGGGGTGTGTAGGTATAAGCGAAGACTATGCCAAGTCGATACTTCAATATATCTGCCCCGAATGCAGTCCCGTCGCGACTAGTTTGGAGGATTATGTCCCGCAGGGATGCGGGGTTATGTGCAGCTATTTTGAGCTGGATTGTATATATGTTTTTACTGCAAGGAAAGCAGATCCTTTAATTATTCAATTATTCAGGGATATTTCTCTGCTTTTATGACTGATCCTTGGTGTTCCTGATTTTTGATTTACCATGGAAGTTCCAAGGAGGATCCATTGGTGAGCCAGTTCCAGGATTGAGCGTTCGCGACGGAGTCGTGGACGTGATGTCACGCTAGACATGTCTGTCCTGGGCCTGGATGTCCGGATCTGGAGATGCCGACCGGAGATGTCGCCGAGGAACCACCTGACGAGGACGACCCCGGAGGACCCAGAGGACAGAGGTGGACCCGAGAAGACTCGGACGAGAGGCGCTCAGGACCGGAAACGGACGTGAGATTCTGTGAACTGTGATATTAACTGTTAATTTCTATTTATTTTATAATTTTTTATTATGGACATTAATGCTTAATTACATGAAATATTGATATTGTATTATTATATGCTTGCATGTTTATCTGTGTATACATTGTATGTTGTCGTGATTAAGTTCAATTGATTTTAAATATGTTAGGCCCCGCTTGATTTTAATTGTGTATTTCGATGTTTATTATAGTTTGTCCTTTTGTATTTATACTACGGGCTGGGACGCCCTTTTTCAAAATGGGGAGGAATGTGGTGGTCCTGGAGGTACTGGGCACAAATTGCCCTGCTACCTCCGATCACTTGGTATACGTTACAGCACCTGTCGTGACGTATACCTATCCTCGCTCTCTTTTCTGTTATACGCTGCAGAGTACAGACGTGTCTCTGTAAGCTCTGCCATTATTGTAATCTATATTGTATATTATATTGCGGGCACTAATAAACAGCGGATTATTTTAACATAGTGTTTTCTCTGTTCCGCCATCACTTTAGTAACAGTTTTATAGAGAAACGCTATAGAAGCAACATTAAATTTAATCAATATTTGAATTTCTCGCTGCCCTATATCGTTGAAATTTACTAATGTCGCTGCAGACTCATTGTGACGTCACGTTAACGCACGTTTCTCCGTGTATATTTCTACGCGTGAGTATACACGAAAATGTTTTTCAAATCAGCTTCACAATTGGCTTAGTAGAAAAATACAGCAAATGTAAATAATTTATAAACTCTGAAAATAATGGGAACTGCACCAAACTCTACTCTAACTGCTAAATTAGAAGCTTTATTATGGACGCCTAAAATGTCTTTCAAGATGAAATTTTGATTTTTTTTCAAATGAAGTTTTGTTAGTCTTTTGTAATTTTCTTAAAATCACTTATCCAGATTTCAGAAGCATAAGTTTAAATTGGCATAATGCATTATTCATATATCTTAAAACTGAGCCTTTCCTGAGAGACTAACAGTGTTTAGTAATTTTGATTTGATCATGAAATATGCTTTCCTTGCGCTACCTGCTAAATTCTCGCATGCATATTTCAATTTACCATTATTTTTTAGGACAAGACCCAAATATTTATATTCATCAACAAAATCAATAACATCTTCTTTAAACTTCATTGTTTTACAACTCAATTTTTTAAGGTTTTTACTAGAAAATACCATAGTATTAGTTTTTGTGTATTTACTTCTAGCTTACATTTACAACAGTATCTTTCCAATGAATCAAGACATTGTTGTAGCCCATCTACTGATTCAGATATTAATAAATAAATCATCGGCAAAAAATAAGCTGTTAAAGTTCATTTTGTTCAATTGAACAAGGCATGTTTTTGAAGAATCTAAATATTATGTAAAATCATCAAATAAAAATGTCGGACTCAAATTGTCTCCCTGTTTTACTCCATGATTTGTAAGGGAAATTACTATGAAAATTTGATTGTTTAACAGCGCATACAGTAGTAAAATATACATGTTCAATAATTCTATAAAATTACCTTCAATACCTTTATTTAAAAGCTTATGAAGAAGACCGGGTCTCCGCACAGTATCGAATGCTTTTTTAAAATCAATAAAGCAAGCACATCGCTCTGTTTTTTTTTTTTTTTTAGAGAAAACATATTTGGTACTCAGTGTTTTTAAAACAAATATATTATCAGTTGTACGACGTTGTTTTCTAAAGCCAGACTGGAAAGGGCTTAGAAGAGATTTATTTTTTAGATAATCTGACAATCTTGTTTGCAGTAGTCCACTAAATAGTTTTCCGAGACAACTATTTACACTCAAACCTCTGTAATTGTTACAATTATTTGGATCACCTGATTTATGAAGAACCGTAATAAATGACTGGTTCCATGCTTGTGGTATCTTACCAGTATTAAGAATTTTATTTAAAAATTTTACCAATGTTGGTAGGAGAATATTAGAACTTGTGTTTATAAACTCATTCAAAATTAAGTCAGGTCCACAACTTTTTCCATTTTAAAAATTTTTGATTCCTATCTTTACTTCTCTACAGGTGAAAGGGAAATCTAGTTTCTAATCTAAATGGGTTTTATCTAAGTAACTTCCAAAAGGATTATCTTCTTTGGATGTTAGTAATGTTGAGAAGTGATTCACCCAATCCTCCATTTTAATAGCTGAAATGCTTTCATGCTGTTTAATTTTATAATTGTCAAAATTTCGTCAGAATTTTTTTGTATTGTTAGTACTATCACTGTCTTTATCAGCAAGAGATGAATAAAAATTTGATTTTAATTGTTTCCGTGCTTGATTATATTGTTTCTTAAGAAAAGTAAATGTTCTGCGTAAAGAATAGTTATTTTGAGAGGTTTGCAACTTTTTGCCTAGTTTTCTTACTTCAATTCTAAGTTTGAAACAATTAGTCGTCATCCAAACCTGCTTTTCTGTTTCGACTTTGTTTTAAATTTGTATAATGTGGTTTCCTCATTCTTAAGGATTTATATCCAGCATTGTTATATATATTAGTCACTGTATTGGCAATTGTTTTTACAACTGAAAAAATCTCGTCATCTAACATATTGTTTAAATTTGTAAGATCATCAACTGATTCCTCTAAATGTGTAAGATCATCAACTGATTCCTCATCTAAAATTGCATTGATATACCGTTCTTTGCAGTTTTCTGACCAAATAAAAGTGCCAGTGCAAGGATTGTATCTGTCATAATTTACGCTAATGTGTTAGTTGAAATATTAATACCTGTTGATAATAGACAATGATCTGATAACTCATTAGGAGGTAATAAACAAAAATATTAAATACTAGGAAACTAATTGTTCTCGAACAATTAGAGGTCTTTCCATATTCTTTGAACTTCTATTTCATTTAATATTTATCTCTTTATTCTTAAATGTCAATAAAAAGAAACCAGAAATGGCTTAAAAGATGTAAAAATTTCAAAAGATTTTGAAATGACCTTGAAGTTTGACCATGATGAAATCTTGAAGGTCAAAGGTCAAGGATCATATTGCTTTTAACCCCATGCCACTATGACTTACAGTTTTAAAGTTAAGATTTAATAGAAAGTGCTTATGCGTTAAAGGGCAATAACTTATATAAGGGCTCATCAGATCCTTTCGCATTGGAGCATGAAAGTTGTGCCTAAAGTCTGTTAAGACTTTAGTAAAGATTTCATGTTTGCAATTTACGGCTTCGGAATAGTAGCAATAACAAGGTTTTTCTCATAAGGAGCAATAAATTTTAAAAGAGTTAATCTTAGGGAACGAGAATGAAATCTTTGAAATAGTTTTAAGAGTACAAATTATAGATGCAAAAACATTTAGTTTATGTAAAAGGACAAAAAGATATTTAAAAGGCTTATTTTCTCATTTTAGGAATGACCTTCATCTTTGACCTTTACATTAATTTCATGATCAAAGGTCAATGCAGTTGGTCCAAGGTCTCTACATTTCACGTTTTGAAAATATTTAATTATTTGTAGAATTCAAAAAGTTTCAGGGGCAATAACTAATTGAAGGCGTGATCAAATACATTCGCAATGCATAGATTCCAGAGTCCTCTCAATTAGTTGAAGACTTTAGTGAAGGTTTCATGTCTTTGTGGTTTACGGTTTCGAAGTAGTAGCAATAACAAGGTTTTTTGCACAAAGGGCGATAACTTTAAATAGGGTCAATCTTAAGAAATACGAATTAATCTTTAAAATAGTTTTAAGAGTACATATTAATTATACTAAGACAGTTTGCATATGTTAAAACACAAAAAAGATATAAAAAGAGCTTAATTTCTCAATTTTGGAATCACCTTGACCTTTGCATTAATTTCATGACCAAAGATCAATGAATCTTATGCAGTTGGTTCCATGTCTCTATCACCTCTCATTTTGAAAATTTTTAATCAGTTCTAAAATTAAAAAAGTTTGAGGATTCAAATTTGTTCAAATCATGACCCCCGGGGGTAGGGCGGGGCCAAAATGGCCGACCAAAGTTTTACATAGAAATATATAGGAAAATTCTTTAAAAATCTTCTTCTCAAGAATGACAAAGCCATAATTCATCATATTTATATGGAAGCATGCTCAGGTAGTGTAGAGTCAAGTTTGTTAAAATCATGACCCCCGGGGTAGGTCGGGGCCAAAATGACCGACCAAAGTTTTACATAGAAATATTTAGGAAAATTTTTTAAAAATCTTCTTCTCAAGAATGACAAAGCCATAATTCATCATATATATATATATATATATGGAAGCATGCTCAGATAGTGTAGTTTAAAGTTTATTCAAATCATAACCCCGGGGGTAGGGCGGGGCCAAAATGGCCGACCAAAATTTTACATAGAAATATATAGGAAAATTCTTTAAAAATCTTCTCAAGAATGACAAAGCCATAATTCATCATAATTTATATGGAAGCATGCTCAGGTAGTGTAACCCTGAATTTCAGATTTACACCAGGCTTCTCCCCTAAAAGTCGGAATTTGGGAAGGGTCACGTAGGTAATAGAATGAATGCGTCTGGCACACTTGCATGATTTCTCAACCCTCTTCCCACCCGGAACTTTAAGGGACAACCCTGGCGTGACCGTACAATTCAGGGTCACCAAAGGCTTACTCCTTCTACTTCCGGTTGGGAAATCGAATGAGGGATCAGGCAGGTCTCCTAGTGTTATCCGCTCTATTCCATACTCAACCCTTTGCGAATTCCAACTTCCAAGGGATAACCGAACCTGAAATTCAGGGTCATCCAAGGGTTATCCATTTTTACTTCCTGGTGGGGTCAGGGTTGAGGGATTATATAAGTCTCATAGTGGTATCCGTACTTTTCCATACTTAAATATTTTCGAATTTCCACTTTTAAAAGGAATACCCTGGTGTAATCCAAAAAATTCAGAGTCACCGCAGGGTTACCCATTTTACTTCCGGTTGGAAACAGGTTTGAGGGATCATGCAGGTCTCCTATTGGTATCCGCTCTATTCCATACTTAAACCAACTTTTACCCCGGTGTAACCACGAAATTCAGGGTTACCCCTTGTACCTCTGGTTTGGATATTAATTAATGAGAATAAGAATGATTGTGTTGGATTACGTTTTTGAATAATTCCTTTGTTATAAAATACTGGGAAAAAAATTAACTTGTTTTGTGTTAAATAGCAAAACTGGTGGATATGCAAAATATGATCCATCACGGAGTGCCGGATAGAATTTGGGCCCCAGATTGGAAGCCTGCCATTAAGGGAGATTTTTCCATCTATGTAAAAAGAAAAGTAAAAAGTATCGTCAAGATTTTAGTATTTGGTTCTCTATGAGCAGGTTCAAATAAATAGTTATTTGTGAATGAAGGTGTAATTATTGGGTATGTACAGACCTTCAAAGATAAGATTCACTAAAACTCCTATCATACATAAGCTTAGTATGTTTTGGTTTTATGAAATTAGAATATTTTCTCACAAATTTGTTTTTCCAATTATTTTGCGATGTTCACTTGTATTACAGATTTGTCATTCGTCTTGTAAAAGAAGTATGGAGAAAGGAAATCTATCAGAAGGTATTTTAGTTTACATGTTTTGGAAAGATATTTTATATAGCAAACATATTTCAACTTCACATACCTCTTTCATTTTCATAGATGAAAACGACGCAAAATATGAGGGTTTGCGAGAATTTGTTATGGAGACTATGGTAAAGTTTAGTAATGAATTGAAAGAAGTTGGAGTCAGGATGGAGACCCTAGAAATTAAAGTGGAGTCCGGAAAGGCACTTTCCACAGAAATTAGAGTGGTGCACTCAAGAATTGACGAATTACAGGAGGAGATGAAGCATTACGATGTTACAGTATATCCACGAAAAAGAAAGTTAATAGAAGAGGAGGAGAGTGAGGAGGAAGAAATGGCCGTGTCGGTGGATGATCTGAAAGGAAACATGAGAGGGAAAGTCAGGGAAGTATTAGAGGGCATCACCTACCGTCCAGAGAAAGAGAAAGCCAGCAAATTTCAGCTTGCATATATTCATTTTTGTAATTAAAAATGGTGGAGGACACTACGGAGGAGTAATTGATTGTGGAGTTTGACAAGTTGACCTTGGGGGTGGCGAAACGGAGAATCCTAAAGACTCATCAGACGCAAGTCCTGCGGTAAGTAGGGCCCAGGCAAAGTACAAGAATTTGTAAATTGTTTAGGGGTCTTTTTTAATCAACCCTTGTGTAGACATTCGTCAGTACTGGAAACTAAGGAAAGATTCAAGCTACCAGGACTCTGTCTCAGGCCAGTTGAATATAATCATTTCAAACATGTATTTGACGAAATACAAAAATGTTTACCAGAATTGGAAAATGTAGAACTATGTTCTGGGCGCGATGACCACCAAAACCAGCTTGGTATGTTAAGGTGTGACATTTGTACTCCAGACGATTTCATGAATTGGTGATACGAAGATTCCATACAACCTTTGACGCTTTTTTAAAGACAGTTTTTGTTTCTTTATTAGTATATCTATCGTCCTTGGTGTCACCCTTCCTACCGGCCTTGTATTTATTATCATTTGTGTGGTGTATCGCCGCCGCAACCGCCACCTGATTCCGAAAAGACACTTTCCACAGAAATTAGAGTGGTGCACTCAGGAATTGACGAATTACAGGAGGAAATGAAGCATTCCGATGTTACAGTATATCCACGGAAAAGAAAGTTAATAGAAGAGGAGAGTGAGGAGGAAGAAGAAGAATTGGCCGTGTCGCTGGATGATTTGAAAGGAAACATGAGAGAGAAAGTCAGGGAAGTATTAGAGGGCATCACCTACCGTCCAGAGAAAGAGAAAGTCAGCCAACTTCAGCTTGCATATATCCATTATTGGGTTGGGGTGCAGGAGACAAATACACCAAGTAAGTATAAGATATTCTCTGTAGATTAACGGGAAAGGATATTAATTAATGAGAATAAGAATGATTGTGTTGGCTTATGTTGTTGAATAATTCCCTTGTTATAAAATATTGGGAAAAAGTTAACTTATTAGGGCCCCGCAAGGATTTGCGGGTGCCCTATAGTAATCACTCTGTCTGTCCGTCTGTCTGTCTGTCCGTCTGTCACTCTTCCGTCCACAAATTTTCTGTTTTTTTCTAATAACTTTTTTTATGGTTGCCCAATCAAGTTCTAATTTGGTATGATAGTTCAGTAGGCAGAAATACATATTTTGATGCTAAGTTTGGTTCTCTATGTCTTCTGGTTTGGAGCTGGGGTGGTGGGGTAGATTCCTTAACTATGCATAAGAATGAATCGGCAACTTTTTTTATGGTTGCCCAATCAAGTTCAAATTTGGTATGGTAGTTCAGTAGGCAGAAATACATATTTTGATGCTAGGGTGGTTCTCTATGTCCACTGGTTTGGAGCTGGGGTGGTGGGGTAGATTCCTTAACTTTATATAGGAATGCATTGGCAAAGAGAGATAACTGCTGAAGATGTTCCCATTGTAAACTGAATACCGCTAAGAGTCCCTTGGGATTAAATAGCTTTCCTCCTGAAGAAAATCCAGAGCATTATCTTTATCTGTCACATTGAGATGAATTACCACCTCTGTCTGCAAATGAAGTTTGTTTTGAAGTTAAGTCAATTTAGAATGCTATGAACACTCTGAAATGTGGATTTAAATATAAATTTTTATAATTTATTTTTGTTTAATTGTTATGATTTCATTGAATTCTAAAAACAAGAAATAGATTAAAGAAGAGTTTTTGATTTTCTTTTTTTCACTTAATGTTAATTCAAGAATATTATTAATTTTTTCACTTTATGTTAATTCAAGAATATTATTAATTTTTAAGGTAGTTGTATAAAAACCCCATTCTATCATTAATACTGAAAAAGTTCTTATTGTAACTTTAGAAGAAAATGATGAGAGAGGTACAATTAATCCCTTGGGATTAATTATCTAGCCTGCTGCAGAAAATTTAGTAGGCTTTTCTTTATCTGTCACTTTAAGATTAATGAAAACCTTTGTCTGCAACTGCTGTTTGTTTGAAGTTAAGGTCAAGCCTTCATGATATTTGCATTCATTGAAGGCTGGCATTTTATATAACACAAGCTTCATAATTGTTTAAATATACATTCAATGTTAAGTTGTTCTTTACTGCCTAATGTAAATACAAGGATATTATTTTCAGGTTTTTGAATGTTCAGGAATTACTGTATCTTGAAATTTTAAGAATACAGTTGCTGTTGCTTATTCTTCGTACATTTTTTAATCATTCCGTAAGCTGCACCCTTTTAATTCTACCCCACGGCGGGGCCCTTGATGACTGGTCAGTTTTCTAGTTTCGTGTTAAATAGCAAAATTGGTGGAGGGAGTGCGGGAGAGAATTTGGGCCCCAGATTGGAAGCCGGACATTAAGGGTGATTTTGCCCTCTATTTACAAGAGAAAGTGAAAAAATGTGAAGAAAAAAAAGAGCTCTTCGAGAAAAAGCAAAACTCCAGAGGGAGCTGGAAGACCTGGCCGGAGATAGTTTAAGATAAACGTTTGCTAAATTGAGAAATGTTAATTGTTAGGAGAATTCATTTAAGTTTTAAAAGATAACTGAAGCAGAAAGCTACATATCTTTTACATTATTACAGGAATATATGTGAAAGTCTCTTAATTCATGATGGAGTGTTTAATGAAAGGGCTAAAAAATGAATGGCTTAAATTGATATAAATCAATGAGAATTGTCTTAGTTCTTGTATAATGGACATAAACTAATTTCTTTACTTGTATTTTGTCAGATAAGTTCTGTCATTTGACAGTATGATTGTGATGAAAGATCTTATTGCAGAAAAGTTTTCGTGAAATGTGAACCAGTTGTTACCGCAAGATAATCACTGAATTGTATCTATTGTTGTGTGCTTTTAAAAAAGGAATATTAAAAAAATGACCATAGCACAGATTGAAAAATACTAAATAAATGATCTTGATATGAAATAGTTGATTATTTTAAACCGAAAAAATACGGTGCATGAATTGAATATTCGGATTACAATTTAATTTTAATTTTCAGGTTGCATTGACTTTTCTCTTAATTTGGGTCAAAAAAACTTTTTCCAGATATTATGTGATAGTAAATTACCTGAATGACCTCTAGAATAAGATTTTACTCTGTGTGACAATTTTAACTCATGCTTTTGGAGAGAATGGATATGATTATTAATAATATTTAAAACCATTTAGAATTAGCAGAAAGGCGGAATTCATGGACGGATTTTGCATTTTCGCCTATTATTCCGTCTGAATCCCATTTATAAAATCCACCCGAATTTCACTTGTATTCCACCTAAACATCAAATGCTTTATAAGGCGTTATTCAGACGGATTCCGTCTATACTCTCCGCCTGAAGTTTTTCGGGTATGAACTTGAGTTAGGGGGCAGAGGTGTTGGGGTTTGTGTTAGGCTGAGGGACAGGAGTAGGGATTAGGTAAGTGTTAAGGTTAGCGTTAAGGTATAGACAATTTGACGTGTTGCAAATGCTGGATTGTGGAGCTCATCCATGTTATAGAGATAAGTAAGTGTATTCTATATACATTTCGAAGGGCTAGGTTGTATGAAATTTGACGTGTTGCGGATGTCGGAGTGCGGAGCTCCGCCTATTTTATCACGTGATCTGCCAATAATTTTTGTTAATAGATAATAATCAGTGTCTTGTGCACTTACATTAGGGGTTAGAGGGCTAAGGTTAAGGTTTCTATGGCACTATTTGATAAGTTAACTTAATGAGTTCACAAGTCTTTAACATTAATTACCGGTAGAAATAAAGAAGCTAGCAATAAATCATTATTTTGTTTTTAGTTTTTTTTTAATTCTAACCTTCATTTAATTATCGATACAATACACACATTTGGATGTAACTTTAACTTAACATTGCTATTTGAAACCCTTTTATGGCGAATATTTTACAAGATACAAAATGTGCATTAGCTAAAAATAGGACCAGGACACTTTTTATACAAACGGGAAGTAACTGTCTCTATTTGACCGTGATCAAAGCTCTTATTGCTACGATATTAACGAGAATTATGAATAGTTTTAAAGATTCTGAAAGGGACAGGCAATGATGAGTGTTTTACTGTTGATTTTATACCTGTATCTCGTTATTATTTCTTAACAACGAACTCAAGTCATTATTGCCGTGACGAACAATGTTTGGTACATACCGTCAGGGTTAGGGTTTATTTTTATATATCTTAAAGTCGCTTGGTCCGATTCTAATCGCTAAAAATATATATTCGTTTTTCTTCTTGAAAAATAATTGTCCATACATTGTTTAAACTGTCGTCAAATTATATCTCCAAAGTCTTTTTCTTTTAAAAGCTATCAAAATTCAAAAGTTAAAAAAATAATTTTTGTTAGGTCACACAAAAAATAATCCTATGTTGATCATTGTTGATATCGCGTGAAATCACTTTCGAAGAATTATATTCATCGCTTACATGTTTATCTCATGAAGAACGAACCCGATCATTTTTTTTTCCACAACAAAGCTAAGTCCACATAAATTACCTGGGGCCCACTCGATTGGGAATCTTCTTATTCCAGAATAACCATTCTGTCTGCTCGATTGGTTTGGTAGAGTAGACTTAGAAGGCCATCTCAGCCTTCCACGTCAGAGATGGAAGGATAGCTGAAGGATAGCATTCTAATATGGCGTCAAGCAGTTTGGTGAAAACTTGTGGGATTTTGAAGAGTCCTGCATAGAAATAATGCTGTTGGGCCAGCGTCTCTTCATTTTTGACAAGACACCCATCCTCGGACAAGATGTGATGTGTGAGTCTACTCCCCCGAGATCTGCATTCTTCCCTAAGGGAGAAGCTCATTGGTGGCATTTTGGATCTCTTCAGCAATATCCCGGTAAAGGATCTGAATAGCTTATGAATAGACTGGTAGTATCCTCGAAAGCCTCTTCGGTTACGTCAAACAATTCAAGAGGCCTCCCTTGAAGGATATTTTCCACAAAATGCACCCAGAGCGCAACCGTATCCTCTGTCTCGCGTCGGAGTTACAAAGCTTGCCGAACACATTGGACAGAGGTCCATGAGCCACAAATTGAAATCAATAAATGTCCTAAGGCCAACTGCCTTATGCAAGTAAGAGGAAGAGACAAGTGACTCGGCATGAGCGCCTCACACATCAGAGCGCCATAGAACCTACTAAAACCACTGTTCGGAATCTGCGTTGTTTTCTCAGGTTATTTAATTTTTCATTATATATACCAATACCGATAGTCATAACGCCACAAGCCTGATGGCTGAATTTGGTTAAGGAGTGATATATGATAAGAAAAGTATAACCAGAAGTCGCTTTCGAGACTGATGATCAACTGGTTTGTACTTATAGCAAAGGAAGAGATAGGTACTTAAGCAGTTGGGAATTAAAACTTTACAACAGCAAAAAATGGAATAATGATCCTCGATTAAGACTCTTTATATTCTTAGTGTACTCTTGCTTGGAGTAGCATTTTGAGAGTATTCAACAGAAATTTGTATTTTTAGTAACAAAGGCAATAATGTTCATCGAAGTCAAAATCCAACAAACAGAATTGCGTACCTTAGTGTAGTCTATTTGTATGTCAATTTATATTGAAATCAGACCAAAAGTGTAGGAGACGTAGCATTTTGAAAGAATTTCACAAAAATTTCTATTCTTAGTCACAACACGAATCAAAAGCTTAATACATAATTATTGTCACTAAGGTATATTGAAATTAGACCAAAAATGTAGAAGGAGTAGCATATTGAAAGAATTTCTCAGCATTTTCTATTTTTTTAGTAACAACGGCAACACTTATTCGAAATTAAAAAAACGAAACACTGAGTTATGTATCTTATTGTAGTCTACTTGTGTGCCAAGTTATATTGAAATCAGACGAATACTCTAGGAGGATTCAAAGATTTTCTGAGCAGTCTCAAATTTTAGGAAAATTTCAGCGTCGATGACCCAAAAGCCTGTTTGTATTTTATAATCTGCTCCTATTTGCGACAGGACTTCAGCGAGTTAGATATTAACACTCGCAGTTACTAAGTCGCCCTCATGTCGCAGTCAATACAACGTCTGCTCCAGGATCACAAAGTAAGGAGTTATGTCGCAGATTCTGATTCCACTGTTGGACCTGGAGATTGGTCCTTCAGATTAGCCCGTTTTAACCGTGACGCAGTAGGTGAAAACCTAGGTTAGATTTGAAACTTATTAGAATGGAAAACTGCAGCCAGCTAAGCCAGTCAAGTGCGGTTTCTTATGCAAGTACAATCCCCCCAGAAATAGTAGAAAACAAAGACGAAGAATTTGTAAACGAAATAAATCGAGTAAATGACCTATATTTTGGAAAATTGTCAATCACGTCGGATATCGACCCAGATGCAAATTTGGTATGCGTATTCCAGTTTAGTTATTACATTAAACTGTATAGATAAAAATATTTTTTTTAAATGTATATTGAAAGATCTAACATCTTTTGCAGCATGGCACATGAACATCCTGGTGTAGTCCATCAACGAAAGTATGCTACAGATAAAGAAATAACTGTCAACATTCTGAAACGCAAAGATTTCAGGTTTCCAAACATGGATGCTTCTCTTCCAACTGTCATTGAACCATGTGGCCTTGACGCACAGCGACAGTGGTATTTATACGATGAGGTAGCCCCATACTGTGCCAGTCATGAGGCATGTCCCCGCCCATGTGTTCCGAAACCATCAGCCATTAAAGTTGAACAGAGTGAAATTAGGAAAGAGGAAATGTGCAAACAGACATTGTTTAAAAAATAATGTAATTTACATTTCGTCATGGATGTTAATTGTTTGATTTTATCCAGTTACTGTAAATCACTTTTTATTCACAAGAACTTTATTTTCACGTAATTACGTAGTTTACGGCTCGCAAAAATTTCATTCTCACGTATAAAATTATTGAGTTCTTTACTATTATATAGAGCAATGAACACAATTCATGAAAATTTTGTCTCGCTGATAATGAGTCAATGACTATCCTGTGAAAATAAGATGTTGCAAAAATTAAATGATCTTCAGTATTAAAACTCTTCTATTCTGTTGTGTTGATTAGATCAAACAATATGTGATTCAAATTGAAATAACATCTATTTTAAATTGTGTTACTTCATTCTTTTATGTAACTTCAAATTCGTAAAACTCACGAAATTCATATAAAACAAGATGCGTTTAATGGTGATGCACATTGCATACAGTGGTGCCCAAGTTTGAGAAAGCTATTTTTAGCATATACATGTAGGTCACAGCCAAAGTCACAAGGTCATAACCCTTGGTAACATTTGAAAAAAATTTATTCTGTGGAGTATGCATATGAAATATGAAGTTTCTATCTCTTATGGTTAAAGATTTATTACGAAAGTTCAAAAAGGCTATTTTTAACATTTACGTCACAGTCAAGGTCACAAGGTCATTGGTTTTGGTTTCATTTGAAAATGCTTAGTAACTGGAATATGCATACCAAATTTTAAGTTTCTATATCTCGTGGTTCAGAAGTTATGGCAAAGGTTAAAGTTTAGAGACAGACAGGACAAAAACAGTATGCACCCCTGATCTTTTGATCCGGGCGCATAACAACCAATTTTTTTGACAACGGATAGAGATATCAAAGAAAAAAATTCAGATAGTTGTTACTAGGGGTCATCTCTACTTAATAATATAAAAATCTCATTTTCTCCCAGGTACCTCATTTGGGCCAAAATTCTCATGGCTTGTCACATTTAGATGACTCAATGTAAGAGATGTGTGTAAGGTCAAGGGAAGGGGAAATGGAGGAATATGCCTTACAATAATCTCTTTCACTAAGTCTCATTAAATCATAATTACAACTTAAGACAGAAGTAAACCTCTACGTATATGGTTATTTTACTGTATTACTTTTATATACCTTTATTGTTTTCTTAATATATCTTTTATGGTTAAGACCTACGGGTCCTTAATTGGAAAAAAAAAACTTGTTACTACTTAGTAAGTGATCATTTAGTGTTGAAATTAAATTTTAAAAGGGGATTATATATTGTTTTAACTCACCTGGGTAATTGTAGAGCATTAGAATGAAAAATATTGTATTAGCGAAATTAGGTACCCAGTGTAAGAGTTCAGTACCTTTATTTTAACACACACATATTTTTTTAAGCGATCCAACACAGACTGACAAGGACTTGAGACCCGAAGGAATTAAGGAGCCATCAGATAAGTTTTTTGACAAAGCTGTTTCGCAAGGCATAACAGTGGAAGCTGCAGAAGTTGGCGAGGAGAATGACACATTTCAATCTATTGCTCTTCATCCCGCCAATATGAGACTCAGATGGACAGGGCAAGAGCTGGAAATTCTTCATGAAGTGAAGAGTATACCGCCAACAAATATTACGGAGGGAGTACTCTGTGGGGAATACCTGTCATTGTTCATCTCTAGGGGAATCCTCGGTTAAACACTTCATGCATTTAAGTGCAAGTTTCAAAGACTGTAAAGAGGTATGAAGGACAAGGTAGGAAATAGTAATGTGGATTCAAAACAATGGATTGTACAGAGAACCATGACAAGAATGATACCGTCCTTCAACATCGAAGAGGGCCAATCTTCTTATCGAACATCCTTACACACACTTGGCGATTAAGTTCCAATGAAGTGTCAATAGATGCTTCTGTCTCTATCCCTTTTTTACTATGTTTCAATGTATTGCTGCGCTTGTTCTGATACAGGTGGACCGGTATAGATTTTCCTCCTCTTCAAGATTGAGTACCAGGCACTGCGAGCAAGTGCTAGATTTTCGAATAGGTTAGAATGTACATGGAACATCTTAATAGACACTGCATATTTTTTTCTTACCATTCCTGGAACGTTAACCATCATCCTGGAACGTTAACCATCAAATAGATTTCCCCAGAGAAGCTCCTTCGGGATGTGTGTATCGTTTATTCTATAAACATGTCCAGCCCAATGGATTTTACGTAAGCGTATACTATTGGTCCATATCGAGGATACTTTGGTGGATGCCCTATGTGAGAGCTGCACCTAGGCGACCATGCTTCAGCTGGTGTCCGGAGGCTACGTTCACCAGAACAAGGTGAAGGAATTCCAAAGGCGACCCAGTTTCTCATTTCCCTGGATGTCACCCATTCTGCTGAAGTTGAAGAACCTGCAGTTGAGCACCACTGATACCAGTAAGACTTTATTGTTCTGCTCCTGTGTGACCCTCCTTCAGCAAGGCTTGTATGTTTCATACAAGGACCGTTCACGGTAGCCTAGTGGTAGAGCGTTCGCTTCGTGATCGGGAAGCCCGGGTTCGATTCTCGTTCCCGGCGCCGCGTCCAACCTAAGACATAAAAATAGGTAGCGACTGTTCCTTCGCCAAACGCTCGGCATCAAAGGTGAAAGTCATGGGTCTTTCTGATATGACCTTAAAAACGTAGGTCCCGTGTCACGGTAGGCGCTGGCACGATAAAGAACCCTCACTGCTCAATGGCCCTGAGTGCCGAGTATAGGTCTAATATTTCTTGAGATATTCTGAAATCACTTTCAAAAATGACCTACTTTCTTTTACTCAACATTAGTTTGGGCCCCTGGTCATTCACATGGAAACAGACGGTGTTTGAAGTTCGGCGAAGAGTTGCATAGTATTTGCAAAATATTTCCACAATTTAAAGTTGATTTCTTACTCCAGATTGTAACGTTAAGTCCGTAATAATATTCCTTTCGCGAAAAATTAATTTGAAAACGTCTACATCAACAACTACCGCCATGTTGATTATGAATGTAAATGAAGCAATGGTAGAACAATTTTTTCCCGGAATGCATAATATACCTTTCGATTTTCAAAACAATTAGACCGCTAAAATTTTGTTTATGACTAAGTTACACCAAATGATCAAATAATAGAAAAACTTTGTAAAGCTTAAATGCAAATGAGTAAATATTCATTGAGTTTAGAATAAATTCCGGGGAAAATTTGTCCTGTCGTTCCCGCTTTACAATTAGTGAAGGCCCAAGCTGATGTCGAGTAAAAAAAATTGTTGTCAATTTGGGTATTGATTTCTGAATATCTCGAGAATTATAATGAATTACGGATTGAACAGTGGTAGTAATGAAGATTGTTTATATTTGAATAGATATGGATAGAAAGTATAATTATAAAGCATTTGATTTAAAAAGAATTTTATTGGCGAAAGTAGGTACCCCATGAAAAGAGTTCCATACCTTTATTTTTTTTTCAACACCTCAATTTTTTCTAAGCGATCTAAAGGCCTGTGCTTTGGCCATTTCCAATTTCACAGGGATATGTGATGAATGCAGAATATTTTCTTCGTATCAAGCAATCATTGGTATGTGGAGGACGAAACCTGAAGGTCCATGAGACGGTGCTGAGGATCAGGCAGACATTTCCAGTTTTACCAGTTCCGGAAATGACACATATCACCTTTGCTTCAGCAAGGCCACACACGAACAGAAAAGCAATGTACTGTCTCTTGTAATTGCTGACAGCTCTAGATTTGCCAGCTTATGGAGAATGGCCTTCATCCATGGGAAAGGTCTTTTCTGTATGTCTTTTTCCGCCGAAATATGGCTGAAACATTGCCGACTCTGCTTCAAACAATATAAAATCAACCTGCATGCCTTTTACCTTGTTCTGATTGATAAAACCTCCAACGACTAGTTTCATAATAATGAGCTGGGTGCAGCCTTGGAACAAGGCGTCATCGACATCCGGATCTCCAGCGCTTTGCTGGGTTCTCCATCGATGAAATCCATTCCACTTCAGGAGAGGGTTCTTGTAGTAATCATACGTTCGGACTGCATGGAATTATTTAAAGGAACTGTACTTTAAAGTTTCCTCCAATGGCCCCTTTGCAGATATCCTGGCCTTGTCCATATCCAGCCCTGTCTGTTTCCTAGTCTGGATTTTACTCCCCATGTTTTGGTAATCAGGTCTATTCGCTGGGAGATATTCATGAAACCTGTACACAATCCCCATTTTGGTACTGCATGACTTCTAAAATCTGCTTTGGAGGATAGCAGTAAGTTGTCATGTTGATATAGATCACCCATCAGTTTCGTCAGAAATTTCAGACCCACATCAGTGGGATCACTAATTATGAGGTCTGAAAAACTGAACAGGTTGGCCATCTCTTCTGCAACTCTTTGAGACTTCGTCCAAGTTGTTAAGAGTCTAATTTTAATTAGAATGACTGTTGGAGTTTAATATTCCAGAACTGGATCAACTTCAGTAAGTTTTATTTATTATCATTTAAATGTAAATCGATCAAAATGGTCAGTACAATAAAAAATCAAATGTCATAGCTCCAAAATGCATTGTTAAGCAAATGCACTTATTACTAGTATTACTTCAATATCCTTGGAATAGTGTCGTTCATTTTTCCATTGTTTTCCCAAACAAATAAAGTTTTATGAAAATCCATATAAACATCAATAATAGTTGTTAAAATTGACTTGCAAACAATGCTTTCGTTTCCACTTCGTTTGGTAAGTTATTTCAGATCGAATATTGTAAGATTGATTGTATACTGTTTAACGTCCCTCTCCAGAATATTTCACTGATATGAAGACGTCAGTATTTCCGGTGAAGGGCTTCAAAAATTAGGCCTATGCTCGGCACTTACGGCCTTGGAGCAGGGATGGATCTTTATCGTGCCACATCTGCTGTGACACGGGACCTCGGTTTATACGGTCTCATCCGAAGGACCGCCCCATTTAGTCGCCTTTTACAACAACCAAGGGGGTACTGAGGAACCTATATTAACCCAGATCCCCACGGGGTAATATTGTAAGAAGTTGAAGAGTGGAATTCAAACAACTCACTACGTTATTCGAATGAGTCAAAAAATTGGACAATATTTAAATGTTTTTGTTTGGCTCAACTTTCTCATAAGTTTCAACCAGCCAGGTTTTTGAAACAATAATTTAGAAGAAGAATCTGCACTTACTTCAAAAATAATTCTGATACTTTGTCAGAATGGATGTATATGGAAATAACGAACAGTGTTCAATCTCAACGTCCATTAAACAAATATACAAAATAAGAGCAGAGCAAACACGGACCTCCGAAACACCAGAGGTGGGATCAGGTGCCATGGAGGAGTGAGCATCCCCTGCCGACCGGTCACACCCGTCGTGTGTTCGTTGTCATAATCAGGAAATAACGGGAAAATGTAATAGATCCATGTTAAAGTCGCGTATTAAGAGATATAGGGGCAATATGAAAATCTTCTATTCTTCTGTGTTCAATAATCCAGAAGTGAAAAAAAGAATAGATAGATTACATGATCAGTATGTTTTGGTCGCCAGCTAGAAAAGCAGGAATACCCAAGGCTGCAGTAAGTGCAAGACGTGACAAGCCTCGTTCTCGTACTGTGGTTGTCATTGTGGTAGTTGGCATATTGGTGGAGGTGATCCGCTCTAAAAAGTCAGTTTTTTTTATCAGGGATTATCCGACTTAAAATATATTTTGTAGTTTCATTTAAATATAATAATATATTGGGTTTAATAGTGTCGGGTTTTAATACGTTTAAGACATGTATGGATGTTAGGATGCCGTCGTATATTTTTTTTGCACTTAAGGTTTTATGTTGCATACATTATATATTAGTTTCTAATGTTCCAAGTATAGAAGCGTAAGTCTCCTTCCAAATCTTTCATGTGTTGGGTGGCCGTGGTGAGGATATGTCTACTGTCATTTATTCTTCCAGAGGTTCTCTTCTGAGGAAAAATAGCGATTCCTCTGTCGATGTAGGTTTTTCTAGTTAATGAGACACATTTAGTCGAAGCCAAATTTAAGTGTCTTGGTGCTGGTTAAATATTTATACAGTTTTGTGTGTGCTGTCTGTGTCTTCAACAAACCTTCATCAAAATGCACCTATAGAGGAAGTTTAGAACGATAACTTTTTCGATTTTAATAACTCCTTAAGATCAATACTTGAAAGTTATCCAACCAAAATATGACTGTTCTTTGGTCTTGTTTTGAACACTTTTAAATCATTAACGTGCTTTCTGCCTATGCTTCTTAAGCATCTCAATGGTGGGTGCCACAAAGTTCTGAACATGAACCTCACTTCAACGACCGTAAAAGAAGTACAGCGCTGATAACTGCACAGAATATAAAGAAAGGCCTATTCAATTTGAAAATTATTTACTTCTGTATTCCTTACACAATACAGTCAGATCAAATATACAGAAATGTTTATTATGAAATTTATGACCTAAATTTACTTGCTATACCTCTAAAAATTGGTCATATCTCATCTATACATATCTTAAGTTTTACTGAGCGGGCGGAAAAAAATATTTGGTTAAGTCTCATCATCAAGACCTTCATGAGGCGAGTTTACTGTGGATAGAAGTTATTACAACATAATTAATGCATTTAGTTTGATTGATTCTCTTAGAAAAATACAGTCCTTTGACCAAGGCTGGATAATTAAAGCATCAGTTTTTGAAATATTGTCTAGTTATATTAATTAAACTACCTTTTCGTTCTTTTTTGTGAAATAATGATCTTCTGCTTCCGTTTGCAGGTCGGATGCTTCTAATGATTTTAACTTGTTTCGAGCTGTTATGAAATCATCTGTAAATTGTAGAATGCCTCACAATTATATGTTCTGCTACCTTAAACTATTCACTTATAATCATAATTAAAGCAATATGAGCTGCATGTTTGACATCGAAAAATTTTATTGCAAATTTATAATTAACTAATTGAATGACAGAAAAATAAATCATTTATAAATTTTCATTGTTTATGTTTACAAAGCAATTATTTTCATTAGCTTCGATTGAAGCAAAATTGAATTATTGTCGTCCTATACAATAATGATTTCCTATAGAAAACTGTATATTCGGTTGTATAGAAATATTTCTTCTAAAACATTTTAAAACTTTATTTTGAGCTTAGTAGTCGTAAAGGTTTAAATTACATACAATATAATCATAATAGCACAATTTACCATCAAAATAAAATTCCCAAAGATACAGCACATATTGCTTTAAGTAGCATCGCTTAACATATGTTTCATTTTTTTGCCGACACATTAATGAAAATTGCATCCTTCTCACTTTTTTTTTAAAGGACACTATCTTCATTTTTAACGTCTTTTTCCCCTTCTTTAGAACTTTTATTTTTGCTTGCAGTTCTGCATTCTCTTTTTTAATAGCGGTCATCTCGTAGTAACCAATTTGAAGTTTATCCCACAATTCTTTAATCTGTACATTACTTTCTTTCTTTGTCTCCTGCGTGACCCAGTGGTTAAAGCTTCTGCTCTAGAGTGTCGCGGTTTTGAATCCCATTGTGGGACGTGGCGACCGGTCCTTCGGATGAGACCGATAAACCGAGTAGCAGCAGGTGCGGGCACGAAAAGATCCCTCACTGCTCAAAGACTCTGAGTGCCTAGCATAGGACAACATTTCTAGCCTTCCACCGGCATGTGGGGGCGTCTTCATATGAGTGAATAATACTCAAGAGGGACGTTTTTAAACAACATAAAACAATCAATCTTTATTTGTGCCATGCCCTGAATGTCCAGTTTTCATCAATCGGTTTAAATGTTATCCATGACTCCGTCATTAATCAGATTCTGCATATTTTATATATTAACCAATTTGTCTATTAGACACAAAACATCAACAATTTTCTCCTTATTTTATACAAAGGGAATAATTCTAAAAACGTAACCCAACCAAATCATTCTTTTTCTCATTTACTATTATCTTTTCCGTTAACCTACATTACTTCAACGACTTTGTCTCATGTTTTCTTTAAGATCGCTTACTGATACGCCCACTTCCTCCTCGTCACTCACCTCGTCTTCTATTATTTTTCTGTTTCGGGGATTTCCTAATTCACACAATTCTTCATATCCTCCTCTAACGTGTCTATTCTAGAGAACATCTCTCTAATTTCATTGGAAAGTGCATTACCCGATTCCACTTTTCTTTTCTAGGTTTTCCAGCTCGACTCCAACTTCCCTTAACTTACTAGTCAACTTTGCCATGGTTTCCATGTAGAATACCCTCAAAGCCTCATATTTTGCGTCGCCTTCATCTATAAATATGATACATCATCAGGCATGTAAAGTTGTAATACTTGTTGTTTCGGATAAAGTATAGTAAAGACGTTTGTTTCTAATTTATAGTTGACTAAAGCACGAAGTTTTGTTTTGTTTATTTAAAGTTTGGAAATGGACGGAAGCAACAGGTCAAACATTGAGCATTTAGCAAGTTTTAAATTATTCTTTGATGAGTATGAAGAGGAAATCTGTGAATCAGACTCTGTGCTTTGACTTTCTCTTTTATCTGTTTCTATTACACACGCTGATAAACTTTTCTTTGTATTATAATGCTCATCAAACACTCTTTTTAGCTCACCTGAGCCGAAGGCTCAAGTGAGCTTTTCTGATCACATTTTGTCCTTCGTCCGTCCGTCCGTAAACTTTTACATTTCGACTTCTTTTCAAGAACCAATGGGCCGATTTTAACCAAAATTAATACAAAGCATCCTTGGGTGAAGGAGAGCTTAAATTGTTAAAATGAAGGGCCAAGTCCCCTTACAAGGGGAGATAATCAAGAAAAGACAAAAATAGGGTGGGGTCACTAAAAAATCTTCTTCTCAAGAACCACTGGGCCAGGAAAGCTGAAATTTATGTGGAAGTATCCTTAGATAGTGTAGATATTAAACTGTAAAAATCATGACCCTAGGGGGTAGGGCGGGGACCCAATGGGGAATCCTAGTTTTACATAGAAATATATAGAACAAATCTTTAAAAATCTTCTTCTCGAGAACCACTAGACCAGGAAAGCTGAAACTTATGTGGAAGCATCCTTAGATAGTGTAGATAATAAATTGTAAAAATCATGACCCTCGGGGGTAGGGCGGGGTCACAACAGGAAATCCTAGTTTTACATAGAATTATATAGAACAATTCTTTAAAAATCTTCTTAAGAACCACTCGACCAGGAATCTTAAACTTATGTGGAAGCATCCTTAGGTAGTGTAGATAACAAATTGTTAAAATCATGACCCCTAATAATAATAAGCAATAAAAGAAATGATTTCCAATAAGTACAACACTGTCAAGTGGTCTTCATCTGTCACTTTTTTGTAATGCCAGACCTATTTATACATATTTACAATCATGCAAACAATCACTGAAACAGAAGACTTGACTCTAATTCTTTTACCTGAATACAAGTATAATTTGTATATCACAATCTTATAATTCGTTTAAATATGCATCGTCTTAAAATCTGTTCTCCTAACTTTACATTTCCTTTTCTGTAAACAAAAATAACTGAAGTCTATATTTAAGCTAATTTACTTCAAGGATCTACATCTCTATCAATTCAGTTTGATCTTCAGCTAAACTTATTTCCTCTCTCTAAAAGTATACTAAAGGTAAACAAACGCATAAAAACGGAAACACATTATAAACTTGGACTGGCAAGTGGTGGCGTCTTGATATTAGTGAAAAATTCTCGAGAGGGACGTTAAACAATATACAATCAATCATATATTAAAACAAAAGAAAAACATGACAGTTGGTGTTCAATAAAATTGACTGTGTTTTATTTCAACATAAAGAAGTTACGTATCTTGCACGTAAATATATTTATCTATACTTTGTGTCAAATAAAATGTCCAATAAAATCGACACCGTTTAACATAGTCACTTAGGTGTTTGATTTACATACCCTGTCCATTTTATTCTCCAATTCGCCATGTAATATCTGCGCACATGTTCTCATGTACCCCTTTAACGAAGATGCCCATGTTTGGTTTTTTCTAGAGAAATTGTTAAGAAACATTGATTGGAAAAGCCATGCCTCAGCTTCTTTGTTCATTCCCCATAAAATTCTTGCCTTTTTTTGTGGTAAACAATTTGGTCGTAGTGCAACGGCAAGGACAGGGGGAATCACATTTCTCCTCATCAGTATCCTCATTCAGTTGGTTTACTTGAACGTCTACTACTTCCATCCCTTTAACAGCGATGTTAGGGACTTACACGTGTTTGATTTCTTGCCGGCAAAGGAAGGAAGGATTGATTGTATGTTGTTTAACGTCCCTCTAGAGAATTATGTGTACTATCTAGATTTGTATCGTCATGTGTTTCCCCCAGAACTTATATTTTTCTTTCAGTTGTGCGTTCTCTCTTTTTTAATATCTGTCATCTCCTTGTTACAAGTTTGAAGTTTATCCCTTAATTCCTCGATCTGTATATTACTTTCTTTCTTCATTTGGACCAAGCCTTTTTGAAATTCGTCCAATACATAATCTCATTCTTCTAAAATTTAATTGCAACAATAAATGATAACAAAGTACTAAAGTATTTTTTCCTTCAAATTATGGACCCTTTTAGCTTTACCATAAGGGATACAATAATTTTACCATAAAGGTATGTAATAGTAATATAACCATAGAGGAAACTTCTATCTGAAGTTGTAATCATAAACATTTTATGAGACTTGATGAGAGAGATATTTGTAAGGCACTCTAACCCTCCATTTCCTCTTCCCTTGATGCTTCAAACATCTCTTTTATCGAGTAATACATAAAGGAATAAAGTTTTTAATGCTGGTCCTTACGAAGAGTATTAAGTGTACTTCTCCAACATTTTTTTCTCGTTTTTCAATCTGTTTATTAAATATTTTGGAAAGCCACTTGTCCTTCGGGACAAATTTCCTCCTCCAAACCCTACCTTTACTCCTTCACTTATACACGTTTTCATTAAAATATCGGTAATTTTATTAGAAGTGCGAGTGTTCAAGATATATCGTTCATATGCCGCTTGTCTTGAGAGGCAGGAGATGCCCACTCCATTATGGCTCCTGATTCCACCTCTGATGTTTTAGAGGTCCGTGTTTGCTCTGCTCCTGTTTTGTAGTGTTTTAGGGACATTTGATCTTGAAAAATGTCCGTTATCTCCATATGTTTCATTGAGCTCTCAGCCCAGGTGAGTTAAAACAATATATAATCCCCTTTTAAAATTTAATTTCAACACTAAATGATCACTTACTAAGTAGTAACAATTTTTTTTTTTCCAATTAAGGACCCGTAGGTCTTAACCATAAAAGATATATTAAGAAAACAATAAAGGTATATAAAAGTAATACAGTAAAATAACCATATTCCTGTGACACAATCTATGAGGACCCCATTGGAAATAAGCACATTGTTGCTTTCATGGGTCATCCTCGGGTAAATGGCTTCACTTAGTACAAAGCTTATTTAGGTTCCTGCCATCCTTTTTTAGAGATTCGGAATTAATTGTTCTTCTTAAGTACTTGTTTTTTATGATATAATGATAGTGTTTTATTACAATTGTATTTTTAAAGAAATCTTATGATTTTCATTGGATTCCATGTGCCAATTTTGTTCTTTTATGTCTATCCTTTGTTTCATATGAATTGTGCCATTTCCTGAATAAACAAACAAACAAATGGTATCTCTAAAAATCATTATTTCGAATAAAATAGGATCGAGTTAATCTCTTCCTTGAAAGAGAATTTAAAGATAGCTCGTACATTTTACATTTCGTGTACGTTGAACAGAATTACAGACACACTACCTTCAAATTACCCAGTAATATCTGTTTAAATCTTGTAAAGGAAAAATTTATCATAAATTAAATTGCAATTAATATTCCATAATGGCATTTATTCAGTCGGTAACATGTACGTGTATAGTGATTAACTACGAAGGCCGCCATATCACAGTTAACTTGCTGTCTTTGGGCACGTTAAATCTGACTGATAGACTCTATAGATGACTGGTGTGCAAGTATCATGCCAGGAATTTTCAAGGTACATAATGTACTCAAACTGACCTTCTGTAACAAAAGACCTATACAAAACACTGAAACACAGAATGGGGATGCTGCAATGAACAGCTGTTACGCCTGGCTTGTGTTCAAGTTTGTAAGCAAACCTTACATTTTGGCTCTTCTTTGCAATAGCGGGTGAAGTGTTGCTACTGAACAGCAGCCCTTAAATAAACAAATAACCCTTACCCTAACGAAAGATACTACACTGACATTCACATCATTAGATCTTTCGAGAATTCTTTCTGAATTAAGGAAGTTTTCTAGTGACACGTTATGCATAACAAAAGGAATGTTTTTGAGTGATTGTAATTGGTTTAAGTCCACCTCGGGACGCCAGAGACGCCACTACTTGCCGTTGAGGGCTGCAAAGAACCACGATAGTATTGTTCTCCCGCCTATCTCGAAGTCAATTCTAGTTGATACTAGTACTTATTTCCACTTAGCTTTGTCTCCGAGTCCCTACAGATCCAAGTTTATGCCGGCTTGAGGGCCTCCCCCCAGCAAAAGACCAAGGAAGTCCTTCCCTCGGCAGAAGACGAAGGATAGCCTCATCCAAGGATAGGGAAAGTCCCCTCGCCCTTGCTTTCATTCCTTCACCCCTTTTACATATTAGACTCCAAACTTAGGTCTCAGGGACTACACCAGCTTTCTAACACTCCTCCAGAAGGATTTGGAGGATTGCTTACTCTAGATTAAGAGAGGGACTTTTCTTCTTTATAAATCTTTTAGAACAGGAATCCTTTCGTCGCGGGTTCGAATTACACTGTGGGACATGGAGACCGGTCCATCGGATGAGACCGTATAAACCGATGTCCCGTGTTGCAGTAGGTGCTGGCACGAAAATAGAATCCTCCCTGTTCAATGGCCTAAAGTGCCGAGTATAGGACAGAATTTGCAGCTCTTCACCGACAAGTGGTGGCGTATCCATAAGAGTGAAAAATTCTCGAGAGGGACGTTAAACAATATATAATCAATCAATAAGGACGGGACTCCCCATGTATTTCAAGTTAACATATAATGAAAAGTGATTTTTTTGATGGTTATGAACTTTGTAGATGTCATTTTAGCTGTTCTGATCCAAAGGCTCGCCAAGCTTATGCTATAGTCTTTTGAGCGTCAAAATGACCACCTGCATTTGATAACAGTAGCATAAAAAGTCTTCAATGTTGTTTACAGGATTTAATGTTAGAATTGAAGAAAGTAACTCAAAGGCTAATCCTCCTTTGACTGTGACAAGTATAACCAGAAATCAGATTTAAATAGCTATTACAGAATAGAATGGAATAAAATTTATTTACCAATCATGGTCCTATTGGGGCATAACAGATACCAACATAATTTGTAACAATCAAAAGGACAAGAAATACTTGAACAGCTAAAAAAAAACATAAACATGTTTACTTTAGGCAAAACAGATGTTTTGAATCATCTCCCTTACACCGAGAACTTAGAAGAAAGTTATGTATGGCATCAAAATTGAGTTCTCAAACTACGAAAGATATATACAGACAGTGCTCTAGGATATGCATGTCTCATAACTCTAACTATCTGGATATCATTCTTCCTCTTAAATGATGTTGTTCAGTATTTATTTTAAACAACACATGACTTCATCCGTAGGTTTTTTAGCTCTACTGGTCAGAGAACAGAAGAACTTATGCGATAGTAAGGTGTCCGTCGTCTGTCCGTCTGTCTGTAAACACTTTTTCAAAACTCCTCCAACAGTTTTGGTCTGATTTCAATATAACTTGACACAAGTACACTACACTAAGGTACATAAAATGATGCATCGGTTTTTGCCATTGTTACTAAAAATAGAATTTTCTTTGAAATTCTTTAAAACGTCACTTCCTCTACAGTTTTGGTCTGATTTTAATATTACTTGGCACACAAGTAGACTACACTAAGATACATAAAGTAGAGCATCGGATTTTGATTTGAATGAATGGTGTGCTGGCTGCAGTTTTCCATTCTAATAAGTTTCAAATCTCCCTCATTGCTAGAGATGCCATGATTGTTTACACCAACAACTCGTCAATAAAGAAGAGTTAGTCACACGGGGAATAACTCGATATTCTCGCCATATACATGATCCTATACTCGATATTTTTTTTGACAAAATCAATCAAACTAAAATCGTTTTTCTTAAGTTATTATTTTTGTTCATACAAAAAAGTTATAAAACATTACATTATGTGAATTCATTCTATAATTATTTTATCACGCTTTTTTGTTAACGTTGATTATGACGTTTTTAACATTATTGCGTTTTGCCGCATTTGGGCCAAAAATCTCATGTCGAGTCATAAATATATGTGTAACCTCTGCTGTTGATCCTTACGCAAGGAGCTGCGCCTTGCAATTTTTTCCCTTCATTTTTTAGTCTGTCCCGTAAGTATTTCTGGAAATCACTGGTCCTTTCAGGACAAAAACCCACCCCAACTGATACATGTGTTAATTAATATATCCGTAATCTTATCTGTTTTGTGAGTGTTTAGAAAAAATCGAACAAATCCTGCCTGCCTAGCTGACAACTTGTCAGAGGAGGTGCTGGGCTGGATATACTTATCAAGCACATCTTCCTCCTGGTTATGACTTGGGCTACAAATACAATTATATCAAAGTTAAATTTGACACCTTTTATCCCTTTTTTCCAAAGGAGATTCAAATCAATTATACACTATATCTGGGCTGTTGCACAAATGGAGTGGAGGATGGCGGGGGGGTTGGGGGTTGGGGGACCACCCTCAAGCATTTGCTGAAAAAGGATAACAACCTCCCTGCCCACTGCCCTTTTGAGGTTTTCTTCAACACTTCCCATCTTCTTTTCTATGTCCCCGATTCTCTTTTTAATATATATAAATATGTGTGTAACTTTGCTGTTGGTCTTAACGCAATGAGTTTCTCCTACAATTTTTTTTTTACATTTTTCAACCTGTCCCTCAGGTACCTCTGAAAGTCGCTTGTCCTTTCGGGCCAAAAATAGACTCCCACACCCCCATCTTTAATCCCTCACTGATACAGGTGTTTATTAATATGTCAGTAATTTTATCCGTTTTGTGAGTGCTGAAAAAGTAGCGTACGAATCCTGCCTGTCTAGCTGACAACATGTCAGAAGAGGTACTCTGCTGCATATACTTGTCAAGAAAATCTAATTAAGGACCCGTCCGGCTAATTTACTTCAACAGATATAATGATATAACCATAAAGGTATATAAAAGTAATACTGTAATATAAGCATATAGAGGTTTACTTCTGTCTGAAGTTGTAATCATAATTTCATGAGACTCGATTAAAGAGGTGTTTGTAAGGCCACTCTAACCCTCCATTTCTCCTGACCTTACAAAATCTCTTTCATTGAGTCATCGAAAAAGGTATGAAACCTTTGTTGTTGGTCTTTCCGCAGAGAACTTCTAGAAATTTTTATTTCTCATTTTTCAAACTGTCCCTCAGGTATTTTTAAAGTCGCTTGTCCCTTCGGGACAAAACTCCATCCCCATACCCCATCTTTACTCCCTCACTTATACACATATTAATCAAAATGTCGGTAATGTTATTAGAATTGTGTGTGTTCAAGATATATCGTACATATGCCGCCTGTCTTGATAATGAGAGCTTGTCTGCGGATGTACTGGGCTGTATGTATCTCTGTAGAATTTCTTCCATTTCCTCATGGTTATGACTAGGGATGCAATGAAAATGATATCACTGAAAGTTTAATTTTAAACTATTTTTCAAAGTAGATTCAAAGCATTTGTTAAGTATACTTGTTCTGTCTCGGGCACAGAATCTCATTTATTGAACAAATCAGGTACAAAGCTACAAAATAAAAAAAAGTCACATTCAAATTGCTGTTTTCTATCAACAAAAACTCTTGGTTCAATTTAAACGTGCAAATTGGTATTGGCACAAATGGCGTTCCATAGAAAGAAATCTCGACAAAATCGCGGGAATAGGAAAATCACCTAATATGAATAAATTTCTTACAAAATAGACATTTATGGTGTCAACGAGTATTACTGGTACCTGTACAACATCATGAATACAAAAATATCAAAGTAATAAGAAGTGATCATTGTGAAACTCCATAATTCCATAATATCTAATATCAAAATAAGCAGAAATCTCAGCGGTCGACTATTGTGAAAATTAAAGCCGCTTAACCCGAAACAGGCACATATTATCTTACACAATAAAAGTTCGTCATTACAAAGATTATATATAAAAATAAATTATAAGATTGATTTAATAGTTTATTACCACAATCCTTACATGGAAAATGCAGATCAAAAACCTTATTGACAAACAGTAGTTCCTGACGGAAGTTAAGATCTGTTGTGGAGTCAATTATGAAAAAAATAAGTTTATCGGGATATATCTAATAATGAAGATAATTCAAACCCGAGTATTTTTTCCCCTATATTAGAAGAAGCCTTAGTCATAATACATCTTTTCAAAATTAAGAAATTAATTGAATATAATCCATAGTAATTTTTATATTCATATGCATAGAGAATAAAGGAAAATCAGACATTTTAAATGAATTTTTTAAAGGAGCTAACCTATTGTCCGTGTACAGGGGCCCACTCGATTGGAACAGAGGGGAATGTTGAAGGGGTTGGAATATGTATGTCTAAATCGAGTGTTCAGAAGGATATTGAATAGGATGGAATATTATCTGCAATATTTCGAATTACTGCAGTTGTTGAATTTCAAGAATTTGATTCCGTTTTTTTTTAAGAATTAAATGTTGGTTCGAAAGGGAAACGTAAGATAATTAAGAGTGGAAAAAATAACTTAATATAATAGTATTGGGATTTTTTTAATTTATGTAAAGAAAGATTTAAAACATCAAGTGTCTGAGACAGAAGAATATTAAAGAGCATGTAAAAAAAATAAAATAATTATGGTCAAATCAAGGACCTATTTATGGCTCAAATCTGCACCCCATATAACATGGTAAATTATGAAATTGTGTTCAATGGTTGATTTTACTGCAATTACATAACAGAAAAAATGCTTCTTAACAGAATTATTCTTCATACATGATAAAAATACTTTTTTGCAACTGTATTTTGTTTTAAGTTTGGTTTATTTACAACAATAAAAATCCCACAAGTTTTCACCAAACTGCTTGACGCCATATTAGAATGCTATCCTTCAGCTATCCTTCCATCTCTGACGTGGAAGGCTGAAATCCCTTTAAAACACCACTCCTCCTACAATTTTACAAGTAGACTACTCTAAGATACATAAAATAAAGCATCGGATTTTGACTACTTAAAATAGAATTTTCTGCGAAATGTTTTGGTCTGATTCCAATATAACATTTGGCACTCAAGTACACTACACTAAGATACATGAAATAGTGCATCTTTGATGAAGATGAACAGTGCTGCCATTGTAACTATAAATAGAAATGTCTGAAATACCTTAAAAACGCTACGTCTAAATTTTTGGTCTAATGAAAATGGATTCTCTTCTCATCCTTTGTTATAAGAACAAACCAGAAGAGCTACAGTCTCAACAAGGAATTCTGGTTATTGTGTCCTTTAGTCCCTTAGCAAGTAACAAGAATATTAGCAGTCTCGTTTTAAGTCATCATTTTTTAAGTTCTATGGTCGATGTCATGACCTTGTCAGTAAATTCAATTTATCATTGAGTCAAATGCTGACTGACGTTTTTCATACCAATTGTTAGTCCATTATTTATACACTGAATTAAAAGTTGTACAAACCGCACTGAGAAACCGACATGAAGAAGCTGTCGTTGGGGTGGCTTCAAATATAGAAGTTAAGCATCTAAATTGGACTGGAAGTTACAGCACTCTCGAAATGACAAGCAGCTGGATAGTATTCTTCTATCCCCAACAAGTCGCTGGACTCCCTGTTTAGACCACTAAAAACAATATCTGTTGTGCCACTGAGAGTGAAGGCAACGTGAACAGTCTGTTCATGTATAAAGTTGGGATCAACATCCAGGTCGACTGATGTAACAATCCGCAGTTGACTATGGCTCTGGACACAGCGTGTAGACTAGTTTCAGTTGACTAGGGCTCCGGACACAGGGTGTAGTCTAGTTTCAGTTGGCTAGGGCTCCGGACACAGCGTGTAGTCTGGTTTCAGTTGACTATGGCTCCGGACACAGCATGTAGACTTGTTTCAGTTGACTATGGCTCCGGAAACAGCGTGTAGACTGATTTCAGTTGACTATGGCTCCGGACACAGCGTGTAGACTAGTTTCAGTTGAGTATGGCTCGGACACAGCGTGTAGACTGGTTTCAGTTGACTATGGCTCCGGACACAGCGTGTAGACTGGTTTCAGTTGAGTATGGCTCGGACACAGCGTGTAGACTAGTTTCAGTTAACTATGGCTCCGGACACAGCGTGTAGACTGGTTTCAGTTGATTATCGCTCCGGACACAGCGTGTAGACTGGTTTCAATTGACTATGGCTCCGGACACAGCGTGTAGACTGGTTTCAGTTGACTATGGCTCCGGACACAGGGTGTAGACTAGTTTCAGTTGACTATGGCTCCGGACACAGGGTGTATACAGGTTTCAGTTGACTATGGCTCCGGACACAGGATGTAGACTGGTTTCAGTTGACTATGGCTCCGGACACAGCGTGTAGACTTTCTGTGGGAAACCCAGAATACGAGCCCTATCAAAAAGTAAGCTGGAGGTGCATAATGACACTATGTAACAAAGATTCTGTAAAAGTTTCATCAAATAACATTCTGATCCCGTGGGGATCCGGGTTATAATAGGTCCTCAGTAACCCCTTGCTTGTCGTAAAATGCAACTAAATGGGGCGGTCCTTCGGATGAGACCGTATAAACCGAGGCCCCGTGTCACAGCAGGTAAAGCACGATAAAGATCCCTCCCTGCTCAAAGGCCGTAAGTGCCGAGCATAGGCCTAAATTTGCAGCCCTTAACCGGCAAGGGTGACGTCTCCATATCAGTGAAATATTCTGGAGAGGGACGTTAAACAGTATACAATCAATCAATCAATCAAATAACATTCTGTGTTATAGTCGGGGTTGCGAATAAGAGATGCGTACCCCAAAGCGTAACAGACGGACGGACAGACATCCCGATCACTCTATACCCTCCCACTTTTCAAGCAGGGGTATTTTAATTGAAGGATTTTGAATATCTTCTATAATTTTGATGTACGAGGGGTAATCAAAAAGTTAGCGATCTAATAAAATTACTTCAATAAAAGAAACAATATTCGGTTTCAGTGTTGATTATATTTTAAATCCGTCCTTTCCAATTTTAACCCCCTTCTCCGCAGTCATGCATTTTAACGCATATTTCATTTCCTCTTTATAACGCAGAATCACGCAAAAACTGTTTCCGCACAATCACGCATTTTCTCGCACTTTAAAAAGTTTATTTGATCTTCAATTCAATGTCAATTTCCCTTTTTTATTCTTGTTAAAATCTCATGAAATCAGAAAAGTAATTTTTAAATTAAAACATTACGTCATAATATTATTTACGCTAAACTTTATAAAGAAACTTGTACAGCGCTATAAAGTGCTTGCGGGGAAATGGTAACATCATATGTCTTTAACGTGAACTTTATATACTGTGGTTTTATCAATTTTCGTTGGCATCAATTTTCGTGGATTTTGTAAAACAGACAGTTTCGAGTATATGTAATTGTCGTGGACAAAAACATTGCCTATAGAAATGAATGTCATATTTCGTAATTCAATGAACATTTGAATTTGTGGATCTGCTCAACAACGAAATCCACGAAAATTGGTGCTCAACGAATATTGATGAAACCACAGTATATATTTCATGGCTTCGAGGGCAGCATACCAGAATATTTGTCCCAAGATGACAGGAAAGCCCTGGAGTGTTATATATATATATATATATATATATATATATATATATATATATATATATTATATATATATATATATATATATATATATATATATATATATATATATATATATATATATATATAAACATGTGAAATATATAAATATATATATATATATATATAAACATGTAAAATGTAAATATAAGAAATGTTTGTAAGTTTGGTGTGAATTATTTGTGTGAGAATCACACAGACTTGCACGTAGGCATATTTTTCATGAAGTGCGCTAACGCCTACATGACAAGTCTGTGTGATTCACACCCCAATAATTCATACAAAACTTAAAAACATTTCTTAATGATACGCTACTGCAAAGGAATTTCAAAGTTATCCCAATACATTACTCAGTCATATTCGTAGAACGAGTACGTCTGAGACAGCCCTATTTGGTCACAAGTGATCAACATAGTGACGTCATTTTCACATTGTGACGTCACAAACAAGGAGCAAAACTTTATTCAGCATCTGTTATTTATAGGACTTGTGTATGGCTATATGTGTACCATATTTTTTTTATAAGAATTGTGGTTTTGTGGATATAGAGATGGTTCGCGAAATGTTTGATCACCCTAGAATATAAACACGTAAATCATTTTGAAAATAATTTATCATTATAATCTGACATCCATGTCTTTGTAATCTTTTGGTGAAAGTCAATGTGAAAATGTATTAAATAATGAAAAAAAAATGATCGGAAAAAAGATATGAAACGCTTCTTTTTAGAAGTACATTTCATCCTCAAATCAGAAAAAAGTATTTTAAAAAACTGATGTAAGTGCGATTTCGGAAAGAAAAAAAGATGAAAGAGATTCAAGAAGGAAGAAAAATTTGTCCGAAAACGTGATGTAAAAAATACTAAAATACATATTTGTTTGATTAAACAAAAAGTCGGAATTTTGACTTCTTATTAAAATGCTCGCAAAATTCACTATAAATAATATATTTATGCTCATCTTTCGATCAAACAGAGTTTTTTTTTGCTAGAATATTAATTCTTATTTTGTTTTAACTCTTTATCTGTCTTCAACTTTGATATCAGGTCTAGAATCACTCAAATCTGTCCGTCAGATCGACATGCTGATGGAGTTTTTTTATTGTAAAAATTTTGTGTTCAACTCCTAAACAACTCCATTTCAAATTTCCTTCAAATTTTTTCAAGTTAAACCATTTACCATTAATGTAGTTAGGATACGTCTTTGTTTTGGCGTACTTCTGTTTGAAGTATTACTATGATTTGGTTGTGTGTTCATTAACAAGTTTGTATTTGTGGACATTGTCTCAAAGAACTCTCTGAAGTTATTTTAAAGCAAATCTTCACAAGCTGACAGTATTTTGAATGTGATAATAATATTTAAGGTATTTGTGCACATTTATTGATGCACGTTTAAAATAGTTTTTCTTCCCATGATTTCTATGCTTTGTTTTGGCTTCCATCGATATAGTAAACGTTAATAATTTTCATATAAGTATTTTTCTTCAGAAAATTCTTGAAATATAAGAGTAAAGTAAGAAATATCCTTTGTAAAGCTTTACATATGAATAAATCATGATTAATTGGTATGATTCTCTTAGTTAAGCTTTTATTTTTAAATAGTATTTTAACAATTCATTTTATTTTTTCCTATCCACAATAACTTTTTAAAATATCTTTTTGAAAAAGATCTCACATAATGTTAGAGCATGTATTTTTCTATTGACTATTTAAAAAAAGACAAATCATTATGCTCAAATAACTTCATATAAACATTTGTATCGTCTAATGTTTACCTGAAAAATGAAGCCAGCGAAGAGGGAAAATATTACAACAATCCAGCCCTTCATCCTTCTTCTGTATTGCTAATGGTATTCTAGGTACACCGTACAAAGCCAACTTTCTTACTAAGACAAGATTTTTCACAACTTTCCTTTTATCCCCTTCTTTACTCAAGTTTTTAAAGGAAGTGCCTAGGAGATAAAATCGCCCCTGAATATGTACTTTATAAATAAAATAAATTTCAGTACAATATGAATCGGTAACGTAACGTACGATCTTCTAATAAAACAAATAAGTGTATCTCTACCATTCTCAATGGCCATGCTGTGTTGGGTGGCATCCTCTGCCAAACGGGCTAACTCAAACTCTGCTTCTTGTCACGAACGAAAAAAAGGAAGAAAAATCCGTAGACATTTCCGTATGAAAAGAATTACCTAACAATTAGTATGAGAAACGTCATTCGGTATTTGACTCAATGATAAATTGTATTTGCTGACAAGGTCATTATATCGACCATAGAACTTGTAAAATGATGACATAAAGCGAGACTGATGATATTCTTGTATCATCAACTTGATTGTCAATAACTTACCTCGTTTAAGAAATTGCTCGTACGTAGAACATGCTTTTGCGTATTGTATCAACTGAGAGATATTCATGTACCCATATGTAGGTGTTAAGGGTATTTTGTAGGTCTGTCCGATAGGCGATAATCGACGATGAAGGGATTATCTGTGTAGGTTAAAGCTTTTGATGAATTCAGAAGAAAAATCTCCTTTCGATTGCTGACCTTGAGTTTTTGTGCTTTTTTTTCTAATTCTAACCGTTCTCTAATTTGTAACACTGAAGCAGTGGTTCTATACACGTTCATGATATGATCCTGTTGATAATTAAAGTATGATTGAACAATGATGTTAAAAATTGTCTATTAGACAAATTAAAAAAAACATGAATTAAACAATCTAACCTAATAGAATTAAAACCTCTGTAGATATTATACACTTCAACATTAATTTTATCTTATTCTTGATAGAAATAATTACATAAATTATTTTTACATCCCTATATTACTTAAGTTTTAATTTCGAAGAACTTTCGATGGACTTTATAAAATAAATTGCAGTATGAAGAACATAGATTAAGGTATATTATAAAGTAATAATTGACACCTTGAGAATTGAGTTCAACCTTATGATTATGTAATAATCCAAATAATGTACTGTTCTTGGACATCTCCAGAAACTTGTCCTTCTCTCCTGGCTGTGTTTATTAAAACATTAATTGAGCTGGGCCAGCGGGTGCTGACCATGGCAAATCAATTGCAAAGAACACACGAAGACACACATGCCACTTTTAGAAGAGCAAAATATACACACTTTCCAACCCCTTTTACTTGAAATTATTACTTTTTATTTTGTTTATATGGAATTAGATCAAAACTATGTCCGTTAAAATGTTCAGGGGAGTTGGTTTTGTCGGTGTTTTGTTTGTTGTATTTAAAATCCCTCTCAAGAATTTTTAACTCAAATTGGGACGCCATCACTTGGGAGAGGGAAAGCTGCAAATTTTGACCTAGCTATGCCCGGCACTCGGTGCCTTTAACCAGTTGGGATATTTTTCATGCCAACTTATAATGTTTCATCCGAAGGACCGGTCTCCTTGTCTCGCATTGGATTCAAATTCGATGTAAGTATCACTCCTGTTCACTGGATTTTCAAAAAATAAAACTGTTTTCCAAAACCCGGATTATAAAGAAAAAAAATCTATTCTAGAAAATAAAAGGAAAAAATCTCTTCTTTATCTTGATATATAAATTGAGAATGATTGTCAATTAATTGAGATAAAGAAAAGGGCCATTCCAAGGTAATCTTCGCTCTATATATATGGAACAGACATACATTACTGAGTCTGTGCAGTAATATTGTTTTTTGAAAAAAATCACAATTTGATATACTTGCCTCGTTTGTAGTGAGCAAATTGTCGCTACTGTGTCTATTGTGTGTCAAGATAGAAAGTGAAAAAAACAATAATTTCAAATTGTAAATATTTTTTCACATTCCTTTTAAAACCTCTCTATATCAAAATCAGACAAAATGGGCGTTATTTTGAAATATGACTGCCAAATTTAGGCTTTGATGCCTTATTGTATCGCTTTTTGTATGAGTTTCATATAGACTGGTACTCAATTAAAGTTTGTTAAATGATCTAAACCAAATAAATGATCAATCCCTTCTGCAAAACAAAAATTTCCACTTGATGGGGTTTTGTTTCATTAAACATATGGAGATAACGAAAAGTATTCAAGATAAAAAGTCCATAAAACAATACGAAATACGAGCAGAGCAAACACGGACCTCCAAAATATCAAAGGTGGGATCAGGTACAATGAAGGAGTGAGCATTCTCTGTTGACCGGTCACACCCGTTGTTTGCTCCATGTTATTATTGGGAAATAACGTAAAAATCTGACGTCAATTCAGTATATAGATAATGGACTAACAATGAGTATGAATAACGTCAGTCAGCATTTGACTCAACGATACATTTTATTTGCTGACAAGCTCATTGTATCGACCATAGAACTTACGATATGATGTCTTCAAACGAGACTGCTGATATATTCTTGTTTCATCAATTTTTTTGTCAATGATTTACCTCATTTTAGAAATTGATCGTAAGAAGTTTTTTTTTCGTTATTTCCCGATCATGACAAGTAGCACACCGCAGGTGTGACCGGTCAGCAGGGGATGCTCACTCCTCTATGGCACTTAATCCCACCTCTGATGTTTCAGAGGTCCGTGTTTGCTCTGAGCACTCCTATTTTGTATTGTTTCATGGACTTTGATATTGAATACTATTCGTTATATCCATATCCTTCTTTCATTCAATAAAATGGTCAATGTTTCGATGGTCTACAGTGACAGCTCTTTGGTTGTTGTGAGTAGCTGTTTGTCCTGTTCGTTCTACTCAGAGACTCGATCAAACAACTTCTATGTAAAATATTCCTATTTAACATGTATACTAAAGGTCTAGAGATAGTTATTATATATATAGTATTTTTCTGAAATCATCACTGATGACTCTGAGCATAACCTGATATATTATTCAATAAAACTTGGTACACGTGATAAGGTGAAGAGAGCACAATTTTGAGTCAACTTGCTCTATTATAATGACAAACTTATTACCTTGTTAAAGTCAAAAATATTGTAGTTGTATTTTGATTTCAGTAAAAGTTAAAAAAGTTATGTTAGAAAAAATCTACATATTCCTGCTTGCATGTCTGGAACCAAGATACAGTACACTTTTATATAAAAATGCGACTTTAATGAAAAATTGCTCATGTGCCTCGGAGAATATTTCTTCTGTTTATATTCCTTTATTATATATATCATATATTAATTATTTGATTGTATATTATATAGTTTCGACGTCAGAATGGAAGAAACCTTTGTTAATTAAGGTCTTCCGTCTTCACGGAAGACCTTATAGTGATTCTACTGTTTCTATATTATTATTATTTTTCCGTACATCAAATTTTGTGCACGCGATTTCTCAGAGACTTTTGGGTGGAATTTCATGAAATTTATAGGAACAATGTGTTGTTATCTGAAGTTATTTTATTTACTTGTAACTGTGTAATTACAAACAGTAAATTCGGTTATAAGGAAGTCACTGGGACCTATGAAATTACTACGCAATATCCATAATTTGTTAAATCTGTATTAGGAACTCATTAAGTTTATATAGCTAGGGATCCAAGAAAACTTTGCTATATATCCATGAATTCCACATATCCTTGTTCATACTTAACAAGTTTTAATTACTGTATTAAGAATTATTATAACCTTGGTCTCATAGAGCAGACAAATACTGTATGTAGTTTTAATTCCACGGTGTTAAAATTTCACGATATCTCATGGAGTACCAATTGCGATGGTTTTAATTTCACGCTGTAAAATGTTTTCAACATTTCGTATTAGAATTTAAACTTTTTAAAAAAATAATAATAGCATTCAGGATGGGTTTAACTTTGCGGAAAAATAAAAATCGCGAACATAGCAAAATTAAAACCATTGTGATTATTTGCCAATCTATAGTATCTTTTTCATTAGCATTTTGAATTCTACAATTTTAAAGGAGAGAATACTCTTAACTGCAGTGTTTTCCCGAGAAACTGGCTACTGGCTTAATTAATCTCTTCAATTAACAAAAAGGATGCTTTAGAATAAAAAAAGAATTTTAAAATATCAAAATTTAAATGTTGTACATGTTGTAAGGTCCACAGAGATCTCAGTCTTACAAATGATCTCTAACCCTTTACTTTGAAATGAATGTAGGCTATAATTTCAGAAATTTCTGGAACTTGATTGTTTGTTATGTGATATAAATACATGTATTTTCAATTTAGAGTTGCTATTTTTCTATGTTAAGGAGTCTGGTAACTTCAGGAGACAGGGACTCGGATGAAGACAGAGTTGGGGAAGAGGTAAAACTTAAATCTTAAATCAAATTGAAAACAACAGCTTTTAATCATGTTTAGAAGTAAATAAACTGTACAATCATACATGTGTCTTGAGGGTATAAGTGCAAAGATAAAGTAAGATTTAGCTCCCTTACAACATGTACAACATATTTTATACCTCCAATCCAAACCAATTTCTTGAGCTTGGTAAATCTGCATAAATTTTTTTTTTAATATTTGATCAGAAGCTGAACTAGCTTTTATTTTTATCTAGCATAAAAGTCTTATTATGTTTTTATCATGTTTTAGAACAGAAACCATGATTTTATAAATTATGAGACTTTGCTTGTGAACAAAAATGTCAATTTTAACAAGTTTTAACTGCATTTATTCAAATTATGTTATGTGTAATGTAATTATAATTATGAAGATTCATATGTTCACATGTTTACATTGCAGTTAGATGTGAACTGGGATGATGATTCACTAGAGGCAACTGTAAGTATATAGTAAAAAAAATAGTTTGAATATTTTGTATTTTTACAAGAAATACAGTATAGATTATTCATTTTTATAATAAAAAATGTTATAACTAGTTATTCTATGATAAATCTTGTGAATAAATATACAGCTCTAGTTAGTTAATAAGAGAAAAGCATTGTACATGTACATGTAAATCTAATTTGCTAGGTAAATTAACAAATTAAATTATTTGATATGAAAATGTGGAATTCAGATTAAAGAAGCTTAAGTCATTCTTTTTATGAATTAACAATTACTCATCAATGAGATATTCTGACTTTATCTTTTCCAATTTCCATTAAGAATTGATTCACTTACAGTTTTCTCTTTTTTGTGCAGGAGCCAAGCTTTCCAGCTTTTGATTCAGCCATTAAGAAGGCCATTAAAATGCTGGGTGGTAAAGTGTTCCCAAAACTGAACTGGAGTTCTCCCAAGGTAATAAATTCCTGTCAATTCTGCTGATTTATTTTACAGTATATAATATTGTACTTCTTGTTAACATTGAGTTTGTTCACAAGTGACAAAATAATTAACTTCTTGGACATCATTCATTAATCTAAAAAACAAGAGTGATGATAGTTTCAGAATTTAGGATGGTTTTTTAAAAATATTTTTCACATGCATGGAATTAATAATACATGATGAGGACATTTTGCTGAATTTTCTAGGATGCCACATGGATAGCCTTTGACAAAAGCCTAAAATGTACTTGTCCTAGTGATGTGTATTTACTTCTGAAGAGTTCAGAGTTCATAACCCATGACCTCACTCAACCGTAAGTTACATGTTGTATATGTACAGTGTGCCAACTTCATACTTGTATCTGTTAAGACAGGGGGTAGAGACCAAAGTTATTATTTTGAATTCTTTGTAGCTGTTGTTTTTCAAGTATATCAAATCTAAGAATAATTATTTTTTGCCCGATATTTATGAACTTAATAATATAACAGACAACGCAGGCACTGAATAATGTGTGCTTCATGGTGGCACTTTTTGGGCAAATTATTATATCAGAGTTGTTCCCCATTGATCACTTATGTCAGAAATTGCTTAAAGTAACTGACAAAATTGTACTTATGTTTTAGGAAATAAATTTGCTAAAATTTTAAATAATTATGTTATTAGCTAGCTGCAATAATGTACATTGTAGCCCTCTCCAATTTTTTTTAACTCTTTGCCTATTGCGCTGTCTGTGACGTAATAGTTGCATTACATTTGTTACCAGTTGATGACGTTATCCTTTTCCCCACAGCGCACTTCAGATTACGTGCTGAAAAAAACGTGGTTTTGAAGATGAATGTTTACACGGTGTATGTAGCAATGGTTGTCGTAAATATCGCCATAATATTCGTGCAACCATCTTTAATTTTGAATTCAGGTATTGATGGTGATTTTATCCTGTTTATTTTGTTTAAATAATTCTTTCATGTGGAATGTTACAAACTTAATTTATTATCTTAGCTTACAACTTATCTATTTTAAATTTCATAATTTAAATCTAAAACATCAATGAAAATAATGATTTAATTTTTCATACAGGGTGTCATTTTATGCTCGTGGTATGGAAAGACACTTGCCCCCCCCCCTTTTTTTTATTTCTTCGGTCCGTGCATATCGACTTTATCGAAACTTGCAGGAAACTTGCAGAATCTTCAATTATAAATAGAAATAGAAATGAGGTCTTGAAGAGAAGGATTTTCACTTGTAAAAATTTTTATAATTTTTATGAAAGTTATTTTACTGATTTTTTAGGACAGAAAAGAAGTTATTGCTTTCAGCATATTTGATTTTATTTATTAAGAGTTTTTACCAAAAAAATATATTGTTGGAATATATCGCTTAATTTTATATTGAACAATACAGTAGCGCATTAATTGTCAACGGGAAACTTTTATCATTTCATTTTTTAAATTAAGATTTAACTGATCACATCTTCTTTTAAATATTTTGACCGATATGCGGATGAGATACTGCCGTCAGACTAGTCCGAAAAATCTGACGTTTTTCTGGCTTTTTTACTATTTTGATATTTTACATGCCAGGAAAACGTCAGAACCGGCGCCATTACAAAAACTGGGAAATCGCCGCCTCCAACTGGAGGCGGCATTCAGAGGTTGATTTTCGATACTTGTAAACCGAATTAAATGCTGAATTCACATTTTATCAAGAGTACAACATCTTGAGTACTCACCAACATCGATTTTACGTTTCGTTTATGAAATAATATAATCCGATGAACACATTTTCTCTGACTGTTGAGATTTGTTTTCATTTCGTGCATTTTAAAATCGTGCAAGTTCTGAATCGGAGTGTGGAGTGGTAATTTCTATTCATCGATATTGGTGAGTTCTAGGAGCATTGTGCCATTGATAAATTGTGATTTCGGCATCTATTTCGGTTCCCAAGTATAGAAAATCAACTTCGGGTGGAGACGGTGAAATTCCCAGTTTTCGTAATGGCGCCGGTTCTGACGTTTTCCTGGCATGTAAAATATCAAAATCATAAAAAAGCCAGAAAAACGTCAGATTTTTCGGACTACCGTCAGACTCGGTATTAAAATAATCAGTCTAAAATCAGCATTATATATATCATCATTGCTAGCCAAGGTTTTCTGATCCGAAATCTTAACTGTGGTTGAGATGTAAAGCGGATCGGAAACCCTTGGCTAAGATTGAGGAATCTTTACACCCTCATGCGGACTACTAAAAATATCAGCACGCTTAAAAAACCATGAAATAAAGGGGGAAAAAAATTATTGGCTAAAGATGAATTTCTAAAATAAATAAATAAATAAAATAAAAGTAAAAAAACAAAACATCGAAATGCAATATTTCTTTTCTTAAGAATGGAATTTTAACCCATTTTTAAAAACAATGAAATAGTTTACGAGAGGCCAATAACTTCTCGGACGTAGCGGTCAATACTCGACATTTTCCCGATGGTACCCGAAGTATTCCGAGTATTTCTGGAGCAAATCAAGGAGTATTCCTAAAAAGGTGTCTTTGGAAATGCATTTATTGTAGCTGTAGTTATTGAGAAATTAATATATTATATATTTCTACAATTTCTTCAAGGGTTGTCAAAGGAATACATTTTGCCTTCATTGTCAGATTGAACGCAGTGAATTTTATGAACATGCAGCGTCGATGTAGACGAAACCTGTCCATTTAAAGAAAAAGAATTAAAGTCAGATTAAGAAACATGGTATTCAATTAAAATTAATCAATCAATCAGGATCTATTAGGAGTTGGTGGGTAGTAGATATACAGATTGTTCAACATCTATACTTTTCTGATTTCTCGGTTATCCCTATGATCATCATATTATTAGAATATACAAGTTAGCAGCATAAAAGAAATAATCGATTATATTTATAAAAGATGCAGTTCTGACCGAAATAAATGTTCATATAAATTACAATGGATGATAAACAGATTTACTCAATAATTTGACTGTACTTTATTTCAGTAATGAACAAAATATTCTTACTACTTTTTTCCCGATATTTCATAGTTTATTGGCAAATTTTAGTTAACTTTTATTTTCCAATATTTATGAAAGAGTAAATTTCAGTTATTATAATCAAGACTGAATCTGAAAATCAAAATTGAACGATAAATCCTTGACATAAAAATAATAAATTTAAAAGCTTTGCCTCGATTTTAAAGAAAACCATGTTAAATTTAAGATCAGTTTCATGGGTCTCGGACAAAGTGCAATCACTGATAAGCTTGGTAGACATGAAACTCACCCCCCCCCCCAAAAAAAAAATCGGAAACACAAAAAATGCCGGAATTGTTGAGCCTAATTCCTGAGATTATATAAATTAAGTACATAATTTCAAATCAGTCCTTCTATATAACAAGCTGTTGATCAAGGGAAAAATGCCGGAAATGCTTAATATACCGGTAATTCCGGAGATAATAGATTTAGGAAATAATTTAGATCGCTGTTGGTGAAAGAAGTTTAACACCCCCCCCCCTCTAGAATGGAGTTTTTAGCGTCTAAATGCATTGTTCCCATTAAATGTTTATCTGCACTACCCTTTGAATAAAGTCACGAGTTAACTGTCCATTCACAAGGTGTATGTCAAATTGTTTTTTCTGTTTATAACAAATTGGCGTCGGACCCGGGGGGGGGGGG